>ONZH01006898.1:0-12231 GCA_900303285.1 Rhinella marina | reverse complement strand
CAAGCTACATTTTTCAAATCTGACATGTTTTGAAATTTTTAATGTCTCTGCTTTTAAAGCAGATTGTGATACCTCATAAAATAGTTGTTACTGTACATTTCCCAGATGTCTACTTCATGTTGGCATCATTTTGTAAACATCATTTATTTTTTTCAGGAAGTTAGAAGGTTTAGAATTTTAGAAGCAATTCTTTAATTTTTTTTAAGAAAATTTCCAAAACCCACTTTTCAGGGACCAGTTCAGTTATCAAGTCACTTTGTGACTTGATAACTGAACTGAACTGACTGAATTTTTAGAAACTACACCCATCAAGTTAATCAAAACTGATTTTACAAACTTTGTTAACCCTTTAGGGTGTTCCACAAGAATGAAAGGAAAATGGAGGTGAAATTTCAAAAATTCACTTTTTTTTTGCAGATTTTCCTTTTTAATTTATTGTCCCTGTAACACAGCAAGGGTTAACAGCCAAAGAAAACTCAATATTTATTACCCTGATTCTGCAGTTTACAGAAACACCCCACATGTGGTGGTAAACTGCTGTAGGGGAACATGGCAAGGCGCAGAGGGAAAGGAACGCCATATGTATTTTGGAGGGCAGATGTCGCTGGGATAATTTTAAGTTGCCATGTCACATTGAAACCCCCTGATGCACCCCTAGAGTAGAGAAACTCCCAAAAAGTGACCCCGATTTTGGAAACTACAAGATGAGGTGACAGTTTTATTGGTACTATTTTGGGGTACATATGATTTTTGATTGCTCAGTATTACGCTTTTTGTGAGGCAAGGTAACAAAAAAATGGCTGTTGTGGCACAGTTTTTATTTTTTTGTCTTTTTTACAGAGTTCTGAGAGGATAGATCATGTGTTGCTTATAAAGAGCAGGTTGATACAGACGCAACAATATCAAATATGTGTATTTTTTTGTTGTTGTTTCAGTTCTACATAATAAAGCATTTTTCAAAACAAAAATTATGTTTTTGTGTCTTCATTTTCTAAAAGCTACATTTCTTTTATTTTTCTGCCGATCGTCTTGTGTAGGGGCTCATTTTTTGCGGAATGAGTTGACTTTTTTTTCATATTCAAACGTTTATTGGGTTTTATATTATTTTTTCAAGTATGCACAAACAAGATTAATACAATTTTTTGAAGCATACAAATAAAGCAAACAATGTCGGGAAAAACCAACAGTGTGGCAAGTCTGATTGATAGGACTAGATAATAAGGTAGATATACAGTTATATAATCGCTCATATGAGTCATAACTAAAAGAGGCATTGGTGTTGCCAACAGCATAAAGGTAGCAAGGGGATTGGGGGGGAGGGACGAAGGGGGAGGGGGGAGGGGAGGGGGAGACGGGTGGGGGGGGGGACCAGGGAACCAGTGAGGAGGAAAAAAAAAAAAGGGGGGGCCATAGTAAAAAGAAATGAAGAGGGTAAGGCGACAGTATGAAGTAAGAAGCAGTGGGCTCAAAGGGCATAGGTTTGCAGGTGGACCCATAAAGCAGTGTCAAGCGTTTCTATAAGAACCTGAGCTTCGAAAGGTCTCCCATGGTTCCCAAACCTTAAGGAAAAGGGAGTATTTCTGGGGACTATGGGCAATCAGTTCTTCCATTCTCTGGAGTAACATGACTTCCTAAAACCATTCTTCTAGGGTCGGGGGTACTGGTGATTTCCAATGACATGGGATCACTGTTTTGGAAGCTTGTATAAGATATTTCAAAAGTGATTTCTTATAGGCCGGGACATTAAGGTCAAAGAGAAATAGGAAAAATGCTTCTGGGGAGTTAGGCATTGGAAAACCGGTGATTTTTTGGATATTTGTATGAATTGAGTCCCAGAAAGGTCGTAAATTTGGACAATGCCACCATACGTGTAGTAGAGTGCCCTCAGCTGACCGACAGCCGCCAACACCTGTCCGAGGACTGATGGAAAACCATTTGTGTGTAATAATGAGGGTACTCTATACCACCTAGATAAGATCTTATAACAGGTCTCCTGTGCTTTAGTGGCCAGTAGTGATTTATGTGTAAATGTAAAACATCTACGCCATTGAGTGGGTGACACAGAAAGGCTTAGGTCTCTCTCCCATTTGAGCAAAATGAGAGGGTAGAGACGTTTTTTGTTCCAAAAGTAGCTTATATAAAAAGGAGAGAGATGTCACGGAAAATCGCAGAGGGAGCAAAGCAAGCTTTTTCAAAAGCTGTTAAGCTCCTGTTTAGTTAATGGGGACGTGCGTAGGGTAACAAAAAAATGTTGTAAGTGTATTCAAATTGGTGTTTTGATGAAAGGGGGGTGTCGCCCTAAATGGAGGGCAGGGGCTTCAAAGCGGAACCAGACAGAACATGACAAAAACGAAGGGGTGCGAGCTTTGTCCCTGTTAGAAATGGTCTAGCAGAAGTACCAGGAGGGAATAGAGGGTGGTCTGTTATTGGGGTTAAGGGTTAAGGGCCCCTTGGTGTCTATAAGGGAGGACTCCACGCATATAGTCCTCAAGGTTGCAAAGGTGTGAGAGAAGGTGAAGGATAGCATAGAACGTATGGAAGGTGATACATTCTGTACCCATGGGATAGCCGATAAAGTAGTGGGGGATAGGCTTATGGCTATGGAGACCCACTGCTTCTCGGAGTAACTACGACAGGCATCTAAAAGTCGAGCATAGGCCGCAGCCTGATAGTACAATTTACAGTCCGGAAGACCAACCCCACCTTCTTCCTTCAGACGGACAAGAACATCCCATTTGATCCTAGGCTTACCTGGAGACCAAATAAACTTCAGGAGGCATTTACGAATCCTGTGCCAGAAGGGGTGCGGTATTCGTATAATCGATGGGGATGGTCTGCAGGAGGTAGAGGAGTTTGGGTAGAATATTCATTTTCAATATGCTAATTTTCCCAAACCATGAGAAGTCCCCACGCCGCCAAGATTCAAGGTCCTTCTCAATTAGGGTGGCTAAGGGGAGGAAATTATCCTGAAACACAAACGGGATAGATCAGAGCTCATTTTAATCCCAAGATAGGAGATCCCTTCAGGGGGCCAGGAGAAGGGGGAAAGAAGTCTTGAGGGATTGCACGAGATCTGGATCTAGGGAGACATTAAGAGCGTGAGATTTAGACAGATTGACCTTGAAATTAGTCCATGACCCAAATTTGAGAAGCTCCTGTTGAAGACAGGGAAGGGAAATTCTGGGGTTTGTTATATACAGTAAGAGGTCGTCAGCGAAGGCTGCACATTTATACCCCCGACCGCCCACCTGAATGCCTGTGATGTCAGGGTTATCCTGTATATTTGCCAACAGATGTTCCATTACCAGGGCATATAGAAGGGGGACAAGGGACAGCCTTGGCAAGTACCATTTTGAATAGAAAAGGGAGCCGAAAGAGAACCATTAACTTTGACCCACGCTGAGGGCGAGTGATAGAATGATAGAATTTTTTACGTAAACCATGGGCCTAGGCCAATATGGGTCATGGTCGCTTTCAATGAGGGCCAGGAAATGCTTTCTCAGCATCCAAAGACAGAATCATTAGGGGGGTACGATGTTTTTTAGCGTGGTGAATAATGTCTAATGTCTTAAGGGTATTGTCCCTGGCCTCCCTCCCCGGCACAAACCCCACCTGGTCCAAAAGAACCAAGGAGGGGAGGAAGGGATTCAAGTGATTCGCCAGAAGTTTAGCAAATATTTTAAGTAGAGAGATTTGGTGATAGCTTGCGCACGCTTGAGGGTCTTAGTCTGGTTTGGGGATAACCGCAATATGAACCATGGAGGCCTGCGTCGGGAAAGGGAGGCCAGGGGACACTGCATTAAAGACCCTAAGAAGAAAAGGCAACAATTGATCTGCGAATTCTGTGTAGAAATTAGCCGTATAGCCATCCGGACCAGGGCTTTGCCACCAGGGAGAGATTTAAAGGGGTTCTGTAGTTTTTTCAAACTGATGATCTATCCTCTGGATAGATCATCAGCTGATCGGCGGGGGTCTGCCGATGCGGCAGGGGCCGTGCGATCACCGACCCAGCTTGCCAGTGATACTAGTCGTGACGTCACTGGGCCTGCGGTAAACACAGAGAAGGCCGCGGCGCTCCTGCAGCGCCGCTGCCTTCTCAAACAGCTGATCGGCGGGGGTCCCGGGTGTCGGACCCCCGCCGATCAGATGCTGATGATCTATCCAGAGGATAGATCAGAGGACAGTGGCTTATCCACCGGGTCAGATGGGGCCGGCAGGTTGTATAAGTCAGAGTAAAAAGAGCGGAAAGTGGCAGCAATGTCTTGAGCAGTGTGAAGTTTTTATGAGAGGTACATACAAGGACGCTATTTGTTTCCTGAGTGATCTTGCTAACATCCTCCCACTCTTGTTACCAAACTCATAAAACGTGCAACATTTTTGTATCAGTTTCTGGTAGGATCTGTCAAGGAGGCGTTTGGCTTCTAAGCGAGCCTCCTGCAGAGCCGAAGGGTGGTCAATGTGAGAGCACGTTTGTGAGCCAGTTGGTGGCTACTTTACCAGGAGCAACAGAAAGGGTATGGGCTTTTTCTTTTTTAAGCCTAGTCCCATGCTTGATCAGGACGCCCCGGAGGACACATTTAAGGGCCTCCCACTGAGTGGTCAGGAAGGTGGTGTCATATTGATGGTTATCAAGAAATTCAGAGATGGACTGGGAGATCTCTGCTATACACACTGAGTCTAAAAGAAGGGACTCATTGAGCCTCCACATCCATTTAGTTTTAGAGAGATAAGGAAGTTATAAAGAACAGTAGACTGGGGCATGATCAGACCACAGAATTGAACCTATATGCGTGGAGTCCAACCAGGAGAGAGCATGATGTTGGAGGAGAATGTAATCAATTCGACTATAAGATGAGTGTGGGGGTGAGTAGTATGAGTAGTCCTTGTCTGCAGGATGAAGGCGCCATGGGTCACAGAGTTGCAACTGTAAAAAAGCTTTTTTGACCTTTTTGATCGCCCCATAAGAAAGGACAGCTCGTCCGGAGGAATTATCCAAAGTAGGATCCAAAGTAAGATTCAGATCTCCGCAAAGGATAACTGAACCCTTTAGTAGGGGAATGACTTTATCCACCAAGCTGACTAGAAAGGCAACCTGATTATGGTTTGGAGCATACACATTTAAAAACGTGAATTCCTTCCCACCAATACCTATAGACAGAATTAAGTACCGAGCATCAGCATCCACCACACAATCTAGTAGCTGAAAAGGCAGGGATTTGTGGATCGCTATGGCGACCCCTTTGGACTTATTATGCTGGTTATTAGCTGCATACCAGGTTGTGTAGTAACGATGGCGGAGACCCGGGGTGGAGCCCTCCTTGAAATGTGTTTCCTGAAAACAAAATAATGTGTACCATTATGTCGATTAAAGTGGTGGAGTTCCTGATTTTCGCTTTTGTGGCGAATTTAATCCTTTCGCATTAAATGATGCGATTTTCAGGGAGGACATTTCTAAACACCCGATTGAAGCCGGGGAAAGAAGGAGAAAAGAAAGAAAAAAATAAATAAAATAAAAAAAAAATTAAAAATAAAAAATTTAAGGGAGGGGAGGCGAGAGGGAAGAAAGGGAGGTAATTCGGAACAGGTGCGGGTGGAGAAGAAGGGAGGAGAGGGTGGGTGCAGAGGAGAGGAAAAGAAAAAGGAAAGAAGAGAAGGAGGGGAAGGAGGGAAAAAAGTTGAAAGGCGAGGGGGAGACCCCAAGCCAAAAGAAAGATGCAAAGACTGTACAAGAAGAGGGACCAAGCGGTCCAAAGAGACGGTCATTTGGGAGGTACGATCCCCCAAGAGAGTGTCTCAACCTATTCGAGGGAGGTGTCAGTTAAACAGCAGAGATCCAACAGCCGTCCCTGCAATGGAACAAGAAACTGAAAGAAAACAACTTTTGTCAGCAAAGTCCACAGCTAGCGCTTGTGAGCAAGGAGATTACAATAGAACAGCTATAAAGGATATATGAGAACATGATGAGACCGGAGCAATGAGGTATATGTCTTCAGAATGGACGTGCGACTTGAGAGTTCCGTGATGGACCATCTTGACGTCTGTGGCGGCTTCGGGCAGTGCGGGATGGAAGACCCTGGGGAACTTCCCGCAGATTGTTGGGAGTACGACAGCCCCTGAGGATGGGGTGGGTTGGAAGGCACAAAGGAAGCCATTGGCCTAAGTCCACAGGAGGAAGGTCAAGTCCTAGCAGGAATCCGGGCAGATCAGTGATGTTGCAGAGAGTAACAGAACGACCTTTGTGTCCAGCTATCAGAGCAAAGGGGAAACCCCAGCGGTAGGGGATCCCCCTGTCGCGTAGTAAAGATAAAACAGGTTTCAACACTGTTCTTTGGGCCAGGGTATAGCAGGAGAGATCTTGTAGAATCAATATAAGGCGATCCCCGCAAACGAAAGAGATGAGCGTTGTCGTGCCTGAAGAATTTGCTCCTTGATAGCATAGAAGTGAATCCTGCATATTACATCCCGGGGTGAAGAGCCATCAGGGGGAGGAGGGCGCAAGACCCGGTGGGCTCTACCTATCTCAATATGGGACGATTTTGGTCGCTCCAGTAAATCTTTGAAGATGGTGACTAGAGCAGGAAACAGATCCGCAGGTGCAACAGATTCAGGTATTCCTTGGACAACGAATATTGTTGCGGCGGCCTCGGTTTTTCAGGTCGTCCAGGTGTTATTGAAGGATGTGTATTTGAGTCTCATGTGCTTGAGTAATATCTTGAAGAGCTTTCACACTCGTATGGATGCCTAAATGATCCTGAGAGATAGTGTCTACTCGTTCAGTTAGAGTAGTGAGTTTCTGCTCTATATTGAGCAAATTCTTGCTTACATTCTTGAATAATTTTGGACGCGAAGGCAGCAAGATCCTCTTTTGAGGGTAAAGAGCAGATTAACTGGCGCAGATCCGCCAAAGTAGGTGGCCTGGTGTCGCCCAGCAATACTGGAATAGGAGAAATAGGTACAGCGGCTCTTGAGACAATGGGGAGCAACTGGGCAGGAGCTTGAGGTGAGGTCAGGGCGCACTCCTTTGTGGCCCCCCAGGAAGAAGATCCAGTGGACCATTGTGGAGACACTGCAGTAAGGAAGTAGGGGAGTCCGGTGGGGACAGGGGACCCGTGCACGTCCCACTTGAGTAGGACGGAGCCCAGGAGGAGAATGTTGACCCCAGGGAGGTGGATAGAGGTCTATATAGTGTTCCTTGATCAGATCCCTGGGGAAGTAGAGAGGAGTGGGCTGCAGCAACTGGAGGATGCTGGGGTGTGAAGGTTGAGGCAGTAGGTCACAGTGTAGAGGTTCCGGGGGGGGTACAGCTGAGGAGAATGGAGAGCAGCAGGAGAACCAGGTGGGGACTGTGAAAGGAGCAGGGGATTTGCCTGGTTGAGTGAGGAGGCTTTCCACTTGAATTTCTCCACGGGCAGGAGACGAGGAGACACAAGCAGGGGGCACGTGCGGGTCCTGCAGGCTCAGCGGAGCGCCGCCATGTTGATAGTCGGTGGGCTGTTCAGGCGCCTCTGCTCTGGGTGGACAGAGGCAGAAAAAAGCGCCGTTCCTCGATCTGGCGCAGGGGGCTGAGTGGGTGACACATGGAGCAGGGTGGGAGCTGGCCTGTCGCGGCGAGGCGGTCACGGAGCAGGCGGACGAGGCCGCGGAGGTAGGTGATGAGTGGCCTCTGCCGCCATGAGGCGGGCCGTTCCCGCGGTCCTGGCTGCTCTAGTTTCCGGGCCGCTCTCGAGATCCTGGGGCGCGTGAAAAAGGAGCTGAGGTCCCTTGCGATGCAGAAAGGGGAGCGATGGTTGGGCTCTACCCTTTTTGTTTGGTTTTGCCCATGATGGCTGTGGGTTAGCGCTGAGGAATAGGCAGGTGGACGGAGGAGCTCTGCAGAGACGCGTCTTCACTCCGCCATGGCTAGCCACGTTGACGTTTTTATAGGTAGCATTTTTGGGTACATATGATTTTTTGATCACTCAATATTACACTTTATGTGGCAAAGTGACCAAAAAAATGGTCGTTTAGGCAGAGTTTTTATTTAATTTTTTTTATGAATTCTCCTTAGGGATTAGATCATGTGATATTTTTACATACCTAATATACCTAATATGTCTACTTTTATTTTATGTATTTTAGTTTTACACAATAAAGCATTTAAAAAAAAATCATGTTTTAGCATCTCTATTTTCCGAAAGCTATATTTTTTTTTTATTTTTTGGGCGATTATCTTATGTAGGGGCTCATTATTTGCGGAAGAGATGACCGGTTTGATTGGTACCATTTTGGGGTGTGTATGACTTTTTTGATCACTTGTTTATACGTTTTTGTGATGAAGGTGGCAAAAAATGGTATTTTTTTGGCACAGTTTTTATTTTTTTATGGTGTTTACCTTAGGGGTAAGTCATATAATATTTTTATAGAGGAAGTCATTATGGGACGTGGAGATACCTAATATGTCTACTTTTTTACATATTTTAAAGAAATCATGTTTTAGTGTCTCCATTTTTTTGAAAGCCCATATTTTTTTTTATCTTTTGGCCGATTGTCTTAGCTAGGGTATTTTTTTTGCGGACAGAGATACGGTTTGATTGGCCACCATTTTGGGGTGTGTATGACTTTTTGATCGCTTGGAATTACACTTTTTGTGATGAAGGTGACAAATAAAATTGCATTTTTGGCACAGTTTTTTTTTTTTTTTACGGCGTTCACCTGAGGGCATAAATCATGATATTTTTATAGAGCAGGTTATTACGGACGTGGTGATACCTAGCATGTATACTTTTTTATATTTATTCCAGTTTTACACAATAAAAGCATTTTTGAAGGAAAAAAATCATGTTTAGTGTCTCCTTTTTCTGAAAGCCATATTTTTTTAATCTTTTGGGCGATTGTCTTAGGTAGGGTGTCATTTTTTGCGGGAAGAGATGACGGTTTGATTGGCACTATTTTGGGGTGCATACATCTTTTTGATCGCTTGTAATTACACTTTTTGTGATGTAAGGTGACCAAAAAATGGCATTTTTTCCCAGTTTTTTTAAAAAATTTTTTACGGCATTCACCTGAGGTGGTAGATCATGTGATATTTTTATAGAGAACTTTGTGACGGATGCGGCGATACCCAATATGTGTGTTTTTTATTTTTTTAAAAAACATTTTATGGTGAGGTGAGGGGGCGTTTTTTCTTTTTTTTTACTTGAAACTTTATTTTTTTTATTATTAAAAAAACACTTTTTTTTCACTTTTATTTACTTTTTACATTTGTCCCACTATGGGACTTCACATTTTCAGGGTTTCATCCCTGTTTAAATTCAGTACAATACATTTTGTATCGTACTGAATTGAACTGTCAGCGTCTCACTCTGACAGGTTGCCTAGGAGACCCAGCCCTCAGGCTGCATCCCCTAGGCTTCCGTACATGGCAGCTTCGATGCCTGTGTGAGGCGTTGGAGTTTGCCATGGCGCAGCGCGGGGGGCCGATGGGGTCAGAGGGAGCCCCCTCCCTCTCTCAGACCCCGCACATGCCGCGGTCAGCGGTGATCGCGGCGTGTGAGGGGTTAATCCGCCGGCATCACCGCGCACAGCGATGCCGGGGGATGCAGCAGGGGCCTGGCTATCGGGCAACAGCCGGGCCCGTGCTGCTGATCCTATCACGTACATGCACGTGAGGATGTGGCAAGGAGCCGCATTCCTTCACGTACATGTACGTGAAAATGGGTGAAGGGGTTAAAAAAGTTGATTTTGTGAATTTTCAAAACTATATCTGCTAAAAGCAGAGAGATTCAAATTTAGAAAACAGTGAATTTTTTCACATTTTTGTTAACTTTTGGATTTTTTTTATAAATAAAGGTAAAACATAGCGACTCAAATTTACCATTAACATGAAGTACAATGTGTCACGAGAAAACAATCTCAGAATGGCTTGGATAAGTAAAAGAGTTCCAAAGTTATTACCACATAAAGTGACACATGTCAGATTTGCAAAATTAGGTCAGGAAGGTGGTAAGTGGCCCGGACTGGAAGTGATTAAGTTAAAGGGGTTGTAAAGGGAGATATTAATTATTGGTATTTTGGGACGTACCAATAATTAATATTCATAAATAGGCAAAAACCCGCTTCCGCTAGTTCCGCCTATTTATGCCTAATTGCTACTCTATTGCCTTTCACACAACCTAAAAGGGACTCAAAGTACACGTTAACACTGCAATAAACGCTGAACACTGTATTATAAATAATAACAATATTTATTATTTATCAACAATACAGTACAATAAATCCTAACTACACTGCACAATCCCGTTTAATTCCACCACGTACTGACTAAACAATACACACACACACACTTATAGAAGCCCTCCCAGCCTAATCTAATTACTGTCCCTGGGAAGTAAAATTAACAAAGGTTTTGCAGGGAGGAGTTAATGTATTAGGGTAGTAGGGTAAATATGGTCAACAAGGGTTGTAGCAGGGATACGCAGGGGTAGTTGGTGGGGCAGCAGGGTTAATGCAATTGGGTATTGCAGGGGTTCCTGGAGGCCTGGAGCAAGGGTATTACAGGGTTGTGACAGAATGGTAGGAAGGGTTACAGGGTTGCAGGGGTTAATCAGGGCACACAAGGGTTAGATGTCTGGCTGGTGAATGGTCAGGGGACACCAGGGTTAATGCAATGGTAGAGAAGGGTACAGGGTTGGCAGGGGTTAAATCAGGTAGATGTCTGGGGTAGCAGGGACTGGAGCAGGGTCTGGAGCAGGGTTACTCAGCCAATCCAGGGGGGGTTGCTCCAAGGATCTTCAGGGTCTTCAGGCTGGGGTCTTCAGGGGGTCTTCAGGGGTCTTAGCTGGGGAGGCACGCCCACTGAAGAGCGCAGCGCGATCGGGTTATTTAAACCCGGTCGCACTCGCTCCCGTGCTCCGCGCTGCCGGCGAGCGAGCGCGCCGGCAGCTGTGTGCACGAGCGCCGGCGGTGCTATGACGTCACCGCCGACGCGCGCTGTTTCCCGGGGAGGATCTCTTTGATCCTCCGCCTGGGGAGCGCACTGTATCTCCGGCGTTTGTAATTACAAGCGCCGGAGGTACGCGCCATGCAGAGACAGGGAAACCTATTGTTTCCCTGTCCTGTTATTGCCCCCAGCAGCGCTGAGGGTAATTAACAGAAGGACAGAGATCATATCGATCTTCTGTCCCTTTTGAAGCACCTGGACTGGACTAATTAGTCAGTCCCTGTCTCCAGCTATCCCCAGCAGATGGCCATTGTCCATCTGCTGGGGCTATGGAGGGGGCACCCTGGCTATTACATGTATATAGATACATACTAACTGGGATCATGTACATGCATCTATATACTTCTGGAGGACATATATGGGGTGATATATGTAAAGGGGCAATATATATAACAGGGGGCGTTATATAGACATGGGGCATAACAGGGGGCATTATATAAGACATGGGGCATAACAGGGGCATATTAAGGGGTATATATAAGAAAGGGGGCATTAATATATTATATATATATATATATATATAATATATATATATATAGGTGCATGCAAATGGGGCTATGCACACATATCTATATATATATTATATATATATACCTACAGTTAGAGCCCCTGGTGGATACCACATCCACCAGGGCTTCAGGCCTTCAGGCCATGGGCCACAGACCCTCAATTTGGGGCCACCCATATATGCATGTACGTATGTGTATATGCATATATTGTAGGCGGCGCCCACACTTCCTTCTACAGGGGTTGTCCGGGTTCAGAGCTAAACCCAGACATATCCCTATTTTCACCAGGCAGCCCCCCTGACTTTGAGCATCGGAGCAGTTCATGCTCCCTTTGCCCTGCTCTGAATCGCGCAGGGAAAAGGCATTTCAGGAGATCTGGTGACGAACTGGGCTCTCCTGAGGGCTGTCAGGCGGAGCTTCCGCCAGCAGTGAGACCGGCACTGATGAGTGGGTTTAGTGCCCAGCCTAGCCTAGCCTCCGTCCAGCAGTGTGTTGTTGCACATAAGAAGGCGACATCAGGCAGGCTGTCTGGGTGAAATTATGGGATCAGATCTGAACCCGGAAAAGGGTTGTCCAAGTTATGAAAAAAAAAATGTATAGTACTATAAATTGAGGCAGCAATATAAACTAATAGAGATGAGCGAAACGTGCTCGTAACGAGCACTGTAGCGCTCGGCTCCCCTGCGCTCGCATGGGCACAGGCATCCGGATCCGTCAGATGAGGAGGACGGATCCGGATGCCTG
>ONZH01006897.1:0-36197 GCA_900303285.1 Rhinella marina | reverse complement strand
TTGCCTAACTCTGACCCAAAAAAACGCCATTTTTTAGAGGTCCAACTGGCACTCTTTTAGCACAATTGTTTCAGGAGGGCCCCTACAGGCCCTCTCTTCAAACAATTTTTCAGGAGGGCCCCCTACAGGCCCCTCTATTCAAACAATTTTTCCAGAGGTCCACCTACAGGCCCTCTATTCAAACAATTTTCCAGAGGTCCACCTACAGGCCCTCTCTTCAAACAATTTTTCAGGAGGGCCCCTACAGGCCCTCTATTCAAACAATTTTTCCGGAGGTCCACCTACAGGCCCTCTATTCAAACAATTTTTCCAGAGGTCCACCTACAGGCCCTCTCTCCAAACAATTTTTCCGGAGGTCCACCTATAGGCCCTCTGTCCAAACAATTTTAACGGAGGTCCACCTACAGGCCCTCTCTCCAAAGAATTTTTCCGGAGGTCCACCTACAGGCCCTCTGTCCAAACAATTTTTCCGGAGTTCCACCTACAGGCCCTCTCTCCAAACAATTTACTTCTTTGTCCTATCTTTCTCTCTCTCTCTCTACAAACTATTTTTCCGGATAGCTGCCATATACGGTATTAAACTGAGTAGTATACATAGAACACATACCACACTTGATCAAGCTCATAATTTACGACTGTACCGGTTGATGCTAAATTTTAAAGTTGGAGTCCTGCATCGTCATTCTAAATACATCCGGCTGTTGTAACCACCACACACGCTAGCCCAGGGGGCACTCCTCTGGCTCTTCCAGCGAAACCTCCTTGCCCCAGCCTGCCCCCCCCACCTACTGCCTCATGACCTGTGATAGGCAGAGCATGGACACGTCCCCTTAGCTGCAGTGGGAAAGACACTCCCCTGGCCAGAGCAAGCTCTTTTTCCGTTTTCCGTGTTCGAAATATCCATTAAATATAGGGTCCCAAGATAGGGGACGTATACGGTATTAAACTGAGAAGAATCGATACTGCACCGGCTGATGCTAGAGTATTTCCAAATGCATTCCGGCTGTTGTCACCACCACACACGCTAGCCCAGGGGGCACTACTCTGGCTCTTCCAGCGAAACCTCCTTGCCCCAGCCTGCCCCCCCCCCACCTACAGGCCCACTCTACAAACAATTTAGCCGGATAGGGGACGTATTGGAAGTTGTACTCATGTTTGTTTTTGTTCTTCTTTTATCTGCCTCATGACCTGTGATAGGCAGAGCATGGACACGTCCCCTTAGCTGCAGTGGGAATGACACTCCCCTGGCCAGAGCAAGCTCTTTTTCCGTTTTCCGTGTTCGAAATATCCATTAAATATAGGGTCCCAAGATAGGGGACGTATACGGTATTAAACTGAGAAGAATCGATACTGCACCGACTGATGCTAGAGTATTTCCAAATGCATTCCGGCTGTTGTCACCACCACACACGCTAGCCCAGGGGGCACTCCTCTGGCTCTTCCAGCGAAACCTCCTTGCCTCAGCCTGCCCCCCCACCTACAGGCCCACTCTACAAACAATTTAGCCGGATAGGGGACGTATTAGAAGTTGTACTCATGTTTGTTTTTGTTCTTCTTTTATCTGCCTCATGACCTGTGATAGGCAGAGCATGGACACGTCCCCTTAGCTGCAGTGGGAAAGACACTCCCCTGGCCAGAGCAAGCTCTTTTTCCGTTTTCCGTGTTCGAAATATCCATTAAATATAGGGTCCCAAGATAGGGGACGTATACGGTATTAAACTGAGAAGAATCGATACCATACGGGTTAAAGCAACAGTTTTTCCAAATCCATTCCGGCTGTTGTCACCACCACACATGCTATCCCAGGGGGCACTCCTCTGGCTCTTCCAGCAAAACCTCCTTCCCCCCCCCCACAGGCCCTCTCTCCAAACAATTTTCCCGGGTAGGGGGACGTATTAGATATTGTACTGATTCTGAATTGCCTCCTGCGATATACCGGAATCGAACCCGGATCAACTGCTTGGGAAGTAGCTATGCTCACCACTATACCACCAGCAGGCACAGCAACTGATAAGAATAGATACTAAACTTGATTTTAGCTGCAGTGCCAGCATGAGCAGTGGTGTCACCTGCAGGCGGTGATGGACCTTCGTTGCACCTAGTTGGGTGCTTCCCTAACATGTGATGGGTATTTGCCTCGTCTTTCTTGGTCTGGGTGAGCACAATTGCCATGAGGGTAACCACCAGGCTGTTGCAGGAGAATTTGGGGTAATGGTGGGATTAGGCAGCCTCAGAGGCATCCATGCATGCTGCCCCTGCTGTTTCCTGTCCATTTCCGTGGTGTTTCCATCATTTTCTGAGGTTTCCAGGTTTTCACCCAGCCTTCCCTAGGCAGAGCCTTGGTCCCCCGCAAAAATGCTCGAGTCTCCCATTGACTTCAATGGGATTCGAAACGAGCACCCGAGCATCGGGAAAAGTTTGACTCGAATAACGAGCACCCGAGCATTTTAGTGCTCGCTCATCTCTAATCAGGAACGGTGAAAGGTCCTCTTTAACACCATAAATGTTCGTAGTGTTCATTCTGGAAAAATAAATTGTTATAAATAAATTATTGTCTTTTGTTTTTACCATGTTTTCATTGTGTTGGTATACTTGTTGAGGCTATTTCTTTCTATCTTTTGGCAACACATAAAAACAATTGTTAGAAGCACTGATAGAGGTAGCAAGAGATAATATACCAAAGAGGTGCATCCATCCACTGAACTTACCAGTCACGATAACCAAGGAACAGCGACGTTCCATGGCCTCTTCATATTTTACTAGACACAGGGACACCTTTGCCTATGCACGTTGTCTGGTATTTCAGCTCAGTTACATGCCTTCTTCATTTACTGAATTGAGAGTAAGCAGCCATATCAACACACTGTCAAAGGTTGTGCTGTGTCTGGTAACAACCAAAAAGTCACATTGATCGGTAGCTCCCAGCTTTCAGACTAATGGTCTTCACATATTGATCACATGTCCCTAAGAAATTCCATTCATCATTAAAACTGAAGAAGAAAACTTGTGTAACAAAGAATACCTTCATATGACAATGTGGACACTTGCCACTTTTATGGTTTTCTAAGTCTGAGGCGCAGTACTAAAGAGTCCAGCTGACATATCATAGGATGATGGTGTCCATTTATCTGGAGGCCATATGGACCACAAGATGGAAATAATAATCATCATCATCTCCTAGACCAGTCACAGCGACTACATGTCTGTAATTTATCATTTTCATCGACATTTTCCAATGTCAAGTCATACAAATCTGCTGTTGGTGTTAGAAAACCTAAAAATCCATGTATTAATTACCATAATATTGCAGCTCGTTTTCTTGATCTGCTTGCTGCTCGCTAGAATTGCATTAGGTATCTGTCTCATCAAAATGTGTAGAGAAACAAATAAACATTATGACATGTCTTTGTATCTTCTGTATTCATTAGTTGGCTTTTTTAACGAGCTGCATTTTCAATCACACACATTTCATTTTTATCTCTTTTGGTGGTGACATTAACTTATTAGTCAGGCACAATTCCCTGTTTATTTGCTTGATGTCCTGATTTAATCAGGGACGCCCTTGTTTGGATAAATGGATTCTGATCAGGGCACAAATGAAAATATAGAAATGAAGCAGTTTTCATACCGAGGCACACAAATGAATTCTGCACCTCCTGCTGGGACCGAAAAGCCAAAATAAATGACAACAAAGGAGATAATAAGGGGGCGGCCCTTCCATCAGATTTTTACTCTATTAATTAGCATTTCTTTATCTGGAGTAAAGAAAACTCCTCGTGACAAATGAGGTCTAGGGCAAATTACTATATTAGCAGTTCATTATTGTTATTAAAGTCATATTATGGCTGCAGACACTTTGTCAGCTTTGCATGACTTTGAAGCTATAGGAAGCCATGTGCTATGCATTTCTTCCCCCACGAGGCAAAGTTAAATATATCATCCTTGTCTCAGGTGTTCCTTTAACATTTTAAATGGCATGGATCTAGGAGAACTTTTTTATCAGTCTTTTTGACCCTACACATCTTTCATTTTGAATGTTCTCCACTAGTGTTTAAACATTTTCCTTACCCCAATAAAATGATTCATGTCCATTTCTGCTACCACTGTATTTACTTGTGTACAAAAGCTACAGGTGCTTCTTCATTCCTTGTAAGTACCAGTAATGGTCTGATTCCCATAACACCCAAGGAAAGAACCAACAGGATGGCACAATTTCACCTATACCATACATTTGGTTATGGTTATAATTAGAGATTAGCAAATCCCTAAAACCATTTCCCGAACTCAGGTTTGGTTGCAAGTGGTACCTTGGAACCAAACACGAGTTCGGGAAATGTTTTTTCACAGTAGAAATTAATCTATGAAGTTATTATAGGAAGTCTCGTGAGACTTCACAAAGTAATAACTTCAGCTCATCCCATCCAATACATTCTAATTCTGTACGGAGTGCTCGCTCTGTACAGTATTGAACTGAAGTTTTATGTGAATTGACTTCAGATGTTTCATCCGAAGTCGATTCGCTCATCCCTAGTTATAATACTCAGCTGTACCCAGGGCTTAAGTGCCTCTAGCTACTACGATTGCACACTTCCTAGGTTATGTCCAAAACCAGAGCCCAGAAACTATAGGCTGGTAAGTTTAACATCTGTCGTTGGTAAACTGTTTGAAGGTTTCCAGGAGATGTTATCTTGGAGTGTCTCAATGAAAATATGCAAATAACGCCATATCAGCATGGCTTCATGAGGGATCGGTCATGTCAAACTAATTTGATCAGTTTCTATGTAGAGGTAAGCTCTAGACTTTACCGCAACAAATCAATAGATGTTGTATATCTGGACTTCTCCAAAGCATTTGACACGGTACCACATAAAAGGCTTGCACAGTAAAATATCATTTTTTGCAGATGACACTAAACTGTGTAAAGTAATTTACACAGAAGAGGACAGTACACTGTTACAGATGGATCTGGATAGATTGGAGGCTTGGGCAGAGAAGTGGCAGATGACGTTTAACACTGACAAATGTAAGGTTATGCACATAGGAAGGAATAATGAAAGTCATCAGTATATACTAAATGGTAAAACACTGGGTAACTCTGACATGGAAAAGGAACAGCAAACTAAGCTATAGAAACCAGTGTCAGGCAGCTGCTGCCAATAAGATAATGAGTTGCATCAAAAGGGGCATAGACGCCCGTGATGAGAACATAGTCCTGCCACTTTAGAAATCACTAGTCAGACCACACATGGAGTACTGTATACAGTTCTGGGCTCCTGTAAACACGGAAGACATAGCAGAGCTGGAGAGGATTCAGAGGAGGGCAACTAAATAAATATGGAATGGGTGGACTATAGTACCCAGAAAGATTACAACAATTAGGGTTATTCACTTCAGAAAAAAAAGATGACTGAGGAGAGATGTAATAACTATGTATAAATATATCAGGGTTCAATACAGAGATCTCTACCATCATCTATTTATCACTAGGACTGTGACTGTGACAAGAGGACATCCTCTGCGTCTGGAAGAAAGAAGGTTTCTACATAAGAAGATGATTCTTTACTTTAAGAGCAGTGAGATTATGAAACTATCTGCCTGAGGAGGTGGTGATGGAAAGTTTACTAAAAGAGTTCAAGAAGGACCTGGAAGTTAATAATACTACAGGTTATAGGTACTAGAGAGAGGTTGTTGATCCAGTTAGGTATTCCGATTGCCTGATTGGAGTCGGGAAGGAATTTTGGCTTCTACTGTACCTCACAGGGTTTTTTTTTCCTTCCTCTGGATCAACTTGCAGGATAACAGGCTAAACTGGATGGACAAATGCCTTTTTCAGACTTATAAACTATGTCCACTCAAAAGGGAATCAAATGAGAATGGTTTTTCCTGAGGTATGGAGGAAGGGGAATGAAGAGTTGGGAAAGAGAGGCATGTTTAGGCAGTCTAGAAGTTAGCAACAGGATAATAATATTCTGAGACTACTTACTAGTGGTTACGTATTTAAAGGGCCATTATATAGGATGAGGATTGGAGCATTCATACGAGCACTCTTTTTCGATAATCGCCCAGTATAACTGTGCCGCCGATCACTTGCTCTTTCATTATATGATTACATCATAAATTTCTCATTCATTGGCAGCATATCGCCCAGTGCAAATAAAGATGTCCTTCCAACAAATAATAAAACTCTTTGAGAATGAATAATTGTAGTTATAATCATTCATCCCCATACAGCCTTGATCATTGCAGCATGTAAATGCATTTAACGAGCAGGCAGTGATCAAGAATCAATGTTCATAGGAACACTCATTCCCGACCATTTCCTGCTATCTTAGTCTATGTAAAAGGGACTTAAGGTGCACTCATTATGACAAACAGTCCTTTGAAGCACCTAACAGAGTGACAATGGGTACCAGTAAAGATTGTGCTTTCTGGGTTCCCTTTTAATATTGCAGTGTCATGCTCTGATGTGGAAGGTATAGCCACACCAAGCATAAGAGGGAAGGGAAAAGGACCAAACAAGGGAAACGGTCACCTCCTGCAGGAAACCCTGAAACTAGGCCCTGGCTGACTACCAGTATGAACAGGCCTTAGATGTAGGAGAGTTCATACACAGGAACCTAATAACACCTGACCCTAGAGAACCCTGCCACCAGTGACAGGGGAAGGAGTCAACCCGTTCCTCCAAAAGGACGGACGAACAGGAGACTCCAGAAGGCAAAACCACAACAGGGAAAAGTATGATAAACACAAAAGGGAAAATGACACTTATCTTAATGCAGATATTGCAGCAACCGTATCTCAGCCGAGATCCACACCACACACAACAATGTAGGCAAAAAGTATAAACCGCAAGAGATACTGGGAGAAGAAGGGATAAATAGGGGAAAGATAATCACCATACCCACAACAGCTGAGGGGAAGGGGTGTGGTAAACAGCAACCAAACCAAGAGGAAAACATGTCAAATTATGTTACTTTTGAAAGTCTAACCGATCGCCTGCAACCTGATGCAGGGACGGTCGTGACATGTAGTTGCTCAAAGAAAACTAGAAGGGTTACTATGGCTCAGGGGCGTAAATGTGACTGCTATGGGTCCCAGGGCAAGAGGGGTCCAGTTGGGATCATCTCCTCTTCTCTTGGAATTTGGTCAGGATTAGAGATGAGTGAGCACTAAAATGCTCGGGTGCTCATTATTCGAGACAAACTTTTCCGGATGCTCAGGTGCTCGTTTAGAGTAACAAACCCCATTGAAGTCAATGGGAGACTCGAGCATTTTTTGCAGGGGACCAAGGCCCTGCCTAGGGAAGGCTGGGTGAAAACCTGTAAACATCAGAAAATGATGGAAACACCACGGAAATGGACAGGAAACAGCAGGGGCAGCATGCATGGATGCCTCTGAGGCCGCCTAATCCCACCATTACCCCAAATTCTCCTGCAACAGCCTGGTGGTTACCCTCATGGCAATTGTGCTCACCCAGACCAAGAAAGGCAAGACACATGCCCATCACATGTTAGGGAAGCACCCAACTAGGTGCAACGAAGGTCCATCACCGATGCCTATGCTGGCACTGCTCTCCTATCCCCAGCCACACGATGCAGGCATAAGCCTGACACAGCATGGTGGTGACACCAACAAGTGACAAAGTTAGATGAGGTAGCTGGTGAAGCACCCAAAAATATAGCCTGACACAGCATGGCGGTTACACCACCAATGACTTTGTCTGACTGAGAATGCAGTGAAGTGGCTGTTGTTA
Organism: Rhinella marina; assembly: GCA_900303285.1. Lineage (NCBI taxonomy): Eukaryota > Metazoa > Chordata > Amphibia > Anura > Bufonidae > Rhinella > Rhinella marina. The sequence goes on along the minus strand of ONZH01006897.1, from coordinate 28,444 downwards.
AGCCTCCAAAATTTTTTTTCTTTTCGGAGTACATAAAGTCGACCCTCAGCAAAAAAAAAAATGTTTAAATGTCGGTACTTGCGCCTCCTGTACAATTGTTTTGGACTGTCTGTTTGAAGCTCCTTAAAACATTGTTTTACAGTGTCTGTAGCTGACACTGCGGAAAAATTGTTTGGAGAGAGGGCCTTTAGGGGGCCTCCGGAAAAATTGTCGTAAAAGAGTGCCAGTTGGCCCTCTAAAAAATTGTGTTTTGGGGCAGCGTTAGGCAAAGACGACAAGGAGGAGGAGGAGTAGAGAAGAGGAATCGGATACATAAGTAATGTTAATCTTTAGCTGCTTTCCCCCGGAGGAGATTTGAATTCCGGTGAAATCCAGGCTTTGTTCATTTTAATAAGCGTCAGCCTGTCAGCGCTGTCAGTTGACAGGCGTGTACGCTTATCGGTGATGACGCCACCAGCTGCATTGAATACCCGCTCTGACAACACGCTAGCGGCAGGGCAGGCCAGCACCTCCAAGGCGTACAGCGCCAGTTCAGGCCACGTGTCCAGCTTTGAAACCCAGTAGTTGTATGGAGCAGAGTGATCACGCAGGACGTTGGTATGGTCAGCTAGGTACTCCCTCACCATCTTTCTGTAAAGCTTACCCCTACTCTGCCTAGACTGGGGACAGGTGACAGTGTCTTGCTGGGGTGACATAAAACTGGCAAAGGCCTTGGAGAGCATTCCGCTGCCAGTGCTGGACAAGTTGCCTGCTCGCCTCCTCTCCCCCACTACTTGGCCCATAGAACCACGGGAAGGATTGTTTCAGCTTGTGCACCAGGGCCTGTTGATATTGATTCACTGTCAAACTCCTTTCCTCTACAGGCATGAGAGTGCAAAGGTTCTGCTTGTACCGTGGGTCCAGGAGATTGAACACCCAGTAATCGGTGTTTGAAAAAATGCTTCTAACACGAGGGTCACGGGATAGGCAGCCTAACATGAAGTCTGCCATGTGCGCCAGAGTCCCAACACGCAAGAATTCCCTCTCCTCACTGGCCTGACTCTCCATTTTCTCCTCCTCCTCCTCTTCAGTCCATACACGCTCAAGAGTTAAGAAGGACTGAGCATTGGTACCCTCTTCTGTCTCGCCAACATTCTGCTCCTCTTCCTCCTCATCCTCATCCCCCTCCTCTGATACGCCCTGAGAAACAGACCGGAGGGTGCTCTGGCTATCAAGCGACGTATCTTCCTCCACCATCTCTTGTGACAAGCGCAAAGGATCCGACTTCATGCTGAGCAGTGAGTTTTTCAACAGGCAAAGCAGTGGGACGGTGAGGCTGATAATGGCGGCATCGCCGCTGAACATCTGTGTTGACTCCTCAAAGTTGGTCAAAACCTGGCAGATATCAGACATCCATGTCCACTCCTCATTGTAGACTTGAGGAATCTGACTGACCTGACTACCAGTTCTGGTGGAAGTTGACATCTGGCAGTCTACAATGGCTCTGCGCTGCTGGTAAACTGTGGATAACATGTTTAATGTCAAATTCCATCTCGTGGGCACGTCGCACAACAGTTGGTGAGCGGGCAGTTGTAGGCAGCGCTGCGCTGCCCTGAGAGTGGCAGCATCTGTGGTCGACTTGCGGAAATGCACACAGATGCGGCGCACCTTGGTGAGCAAATCAGACAGATTGGGGTATATCTTGAGGAACCGCTGAACTATGAGATTGAACACGTGGGCCAGGCATGGCACATTTGTCAGTCTGCTGAGTTGCAGAGCCGCAACCAGGTTACACGCGTTGTCACACACAACCATGTCTGGCTGGAGGTTCAGCGGTGCCAGCCACAGATCGGTCTGCACCGTGATGCCCTGTAATAGTTCTTGGGCGGTGTGCCTTTTATCACCTAAGCTCAGCAGTTTGAGCACCGCCTTCGCCACGGCACTGCTGCTGTGCCTAGAGCTACCGACTGAAGGCGCCGTGCCCACGGATGGTAATTCAGAGGAGGAGGTGGAGAAGGAGGAGGGGTCGGAGGAGGAGGCATAGTACGCCTGAAAGACCGTGACCCAGGTAGGACCCGCAATCCTCGGTGTGGGCAGTACATGAGCGGCCCCAGGGTCAGACTCGGTCCCAGCCTCCACCAAGTTAACCCAATGTGCCATCAGTGAGATGTAGTGTCCCTGCCCGGCAGCACTTGTATACGTGTCCTTGGTTAGGTGGACCTTCTCAGAAACAGCGTTGGTCATGGCAAGGATGATGTTCTGTGACACGTGCTGGTGTAGGGCTGGGACGGCACATCGGGAAAAATAGTGGCGGCTGGGGACCGAATACCGAGGGGCAGCTACCGCCATGAGGTTGCGAAAGGCCTCGGTCTCTACCAGCCTATAGGGCAGCATCTCCAGGCTCAGCCATTTGGAGATGTGGACGTTGAGGGCTTGGGCATGTGGGTGGGGTGGAACTGTATTTCCTCTTGCGCTCCAGCGTCTGCTGTAAAGACAGCTGCATGCTGCGCAGGAACACATTGGTGGACGCTGTGGAGGATCGTGTAGGCGAAGGTGTGGTTTTCCGGCGGAAGGCGCTCGTGCCGGGTTCCTGGGCAGGGGGTTGACTAGCAGAGGCAGCGAGTGACACAGTGGAAGGAGCCGTGGTGCAACCCGCAGGAGGTGAACAGCCTTGGTTCCATTGAGTGGGGTGTTTAGCACTCATATGCCTGCGCATGCTGGTGGTGGTTAGGCTAGTAGTGGTGGCACCCCTGCTGATCCTGGTGTGGCACAGGTTGCACACCACAGTCCGTCGGTCCTCCTCACTTTCTTTAAAGAACCTCCAGACTTACGAACACCTAGGCCTCGTCACGGGAGCTTCACTACGTAAAACAGTTGCTGCTGATGCACCAGCTCTGGCCCTGCTTCTCCCTCTGGCCACACCACTGCCTCTTCCAACCTGTTCTGGTGCAGCACTCGCCTCCGCCTCAGAAGCACTGTCTTCACTCGGCTTATCAACCCAGCTTGGGTCAGTCACCTCGTTATCCTCCGATTCCTCAGTCTGCTCCCCCCTTTGTCTTCCTGCCCTGACAACAACTTCACCACTGTCTGACAACCGTGTCTCCTCATCGTCCGACACCTCTTTACAAACTTCTTCCACTAAGTCAACAATGGCATCACCCTCAGACTGCGACAGTTGGAAAACTTGGGCATCGGGAAAGAGGTCAGCGGCAACCTGAGAAGTGGTTTGTGACTCTGGGAAGGGTCCAGAAAACAGTTCCTCAGAGTATGCCGGATCGCATTCCAAATTTTCCTGGGAGGGGGCAGACTGGGGGGAAGGAGGTTGAGGTGGAGGAGCCAGAGGAGTGCTCCCTTGGGTAACGTGGGTGGACTGCGTGGAAGACTGACTGGTGGACAAATTACTTGAAGCATTGTCCGCAATCCACGACATCACCTGTTCGCACTGTTGTGGTTTCAACAGTCCTTTACCACGTGTCCCTGTAAGTTGAGACATGAAGCTAGGGAGTGTAGCTCTGCGGCGTTCCCTTGCTCCTTCATCAGCAGGTACTGTCTCACCCTGCCCAGGACCACGGCCTCTGCCCCCTGCAGTAATTGAATGCCCACCCCCACGCCCTCGACCCTTAGCCCTGGGGTTCAACATTTTCTGTATATCAGTGTCTTATATATACAAAAAAAAATGGGCCTGCTGTACTGAAACCCACAAACTTTTTCAATCTGAACAAGTTAATATATAGGTGGATAAGTTAGAGCAAAATTACTTATTTTATTGCGTACCATGCAGTATGGAGCAATTACACTGAAACTATTAGATTAGGCAGACTTGGTCTGCTTAAGTGCAACCCAGAAAAATGTCGCACTGAGATTAAACTAATGTCACCTGGACAGAAAATACGGATTGTGGTTTGTGGTGACTGGACAGCTGAACTGTGACACACAGAATGGTTCCACACAGCTATATGAAATGGATTTGTATCACTGAGATAAAACAACAAAAAAAACTAAGTTTTTTTTTTTTTTTTTAACGTAACGTGCAGAATATATCAGAGAGCAAACTCAGCCCCTGCTGACTGTGGCTATTTTCACTGCAACCCAGAAAAATGTTGCACTCAGATTTTTCTAATGTAGCTTTATCAGTGAGAGCAAATGACCGTATTGGATTACGTGACGTACAGTATGGGTCACCTGGACAGAAAATACAGATTGTGGATTGTGGTTACTGGACAGCTGAACTGTGACACACAGAATGGTTCCACACAGCTGTAGTGAAATGGATTTGTATCACTGAGCTAAAACAACAAAAAAATAATTTTTTTTTTTTTTTTTTTTTAACGTAACGTGCAGAATATATCAGAGAGCAAACTTAGCCCCTGCTGACTGTGGCTATTTTCACTGCATCCCAGAAAAATGTTGCACTCAGATTTTTCTAATGTAGCTGTATCAGTGAGAGCAAATGACCGTATTGGATTAAGTGACATACAGTATGGGTCACCTGGACAGAAAATACGGATTGTGGTTTGTGGTGACTGGACAGCTGAACTGTGACACACAGAATGGTTCCACACAGCTGTATGAAATGGATTTGTATCACTGAGATAAAACAACAAAAAAACAATTTTTTTCTTTAACGTAACGTGCAGAATATATCAGAGAGCAAACTCAGCCCCTGCTGACTGTGGCTATTTTCGCTGCAACCCAGAAAAATGTCGCACTCAGATTTTTCTAATGTAGCTGTATCAGTGAGAGCATATGACCGTATTTGATTACGTGACGTACAGTATGGGTCACCTGAACAGAAAATACGGATTGTGGTTTGTGGTGACTGGACAGCTGAACTGTGACACACAGAATGGTTCCACACAGCTGTATGAAATGGATTTGTATCACTGAGTTAAAACAGCAACAAAAAGAAAATTGTTATATATGGCGATAGCTGCACTACTAGTGCCAGCCAGCCCAACCAGGAGACAAAAAAAAGTGTCTTGTAGCCCTTAGAAGGGCTGTTGGGTTCTTTTGAGATCACTCTTGCCTAACAGAGAACTAAATCCAGGCCCTAACACTCTCCCTGAAATGCAGCAGATCTGTCCCTAACGACATCCAGACAGCCTCTGAGCCGAGTACCGCCGACGTCACTAGTATATTCCAGGGTCCCGGATCTGGCCAGCCAACCCCTGCTATCGAAATGTAAGGCCCCACGTGATGCTGGGGGGTACCGCAGAGTCTCCTGGCTAGTGATTGGCTGAGTTATAGGCGCCAAAAATTCAAAATGCGGGAGATGCCATTTCCTCGAGCATGGTGAGATACTCGTCCGAGCAGCGAGCACTTATGAGTACCCTAAAACTCGAATGAGCACCAAGCTCGGACGAGCATGCTCGCTCATCTCTAGTCAGGACTCTACCCTTTAAAGGAACGACTTTTAGCAAATGAGGCAGTGGAAAAAATGGCCCAAGGGTAATTGAAAGCAGTTTAGGCGGAAACCCTTCTGTGTGGGGGGCCTGGTTTGATCCTTGCTATGGGGCCCTTACTTCTCTATGTACACCACTGCTATGGCTTACTGATATTAGTAGCACAACAAATGCACTGGAAATTGTAGTCATATTGCATTAACAGCCATGGCCAAATGCTGTTCTTATGATGATTAAAGCCAACCTACTTATTAAGTACTTAAATTATCCATTGCCAGCACTTTATATAATTCAATGGGATTGTGTCAGAATGAAATGTTATTTTAATATAATGCAGCATGAAAAACTAGTTATTTTTGCAATTTGCTATTCTCTTCACTTCATTATAATGGTGCCTCCTGGTGTTTAATCAGTATAGTAATGTGCACTTTCACCTACTGAGGTGGTCACACATGCTTAGTTCCATCATTCAGCTGTCACCAGCCCTTTTTCTGTTAGAAGCTGTGACAGTTACAGGCAAAACAAACTGCAGCATAAAGAACACACCCCCTGAAAAAGACCATGTCCCCTGAGCTGCCAACCTGAGGAATCTAGCAGAGAAACTAGAGCAATGAATGGAGCTTAGGATCCATGTGAGATACATGGCCAGTTTAATTTTGTTACAATGAGATTGTCATGTACTATCTGATGTTTAATTTTAATTTTTTGCATCTATCTTGACATAATATTTTAGCCATATTTGCACATTTGCAGTATAGTTCAAACCAAGTGAGAGGCTCTTTATATTAGAAATTTATTTTCATTGCATTGGTTGTGGAATGTATTATTTTATGAAATATTGTTAGCCATGTCATTCCTTTTATTATCTTGTTGAGCTTATAAAGCTGTGGAGAATTATGTAAATTTCCCATTATGTTCAGGTTCTTATATGAGATGAGTCAACAGAAAGTATTAATATCAAACTTTGTACTGTACGTTATTGCAGATATCATATCGAACAGCTTGCAAAATGGGCAGTAAGACTTGGATATTACAACAGGGCAAAGTTATGATGTCTTCGAAATCGTCCGAAAAGGAACTGCTTCCCATTCCCATGGTGATTGGCAACTTTGTGTAGTACATAAGGCGTATAAAAATTTTAAATACATTTGCTTGTAAGGAGAATTCAAAATGTCCTCCATGTAAAGGACAAATAATGATATTCATAGGATATGGAGGCTGAACTGAGATTTGAAAGATATACCATAATCCCAATGTAAAACATTTAACGGGTTTTCCCATCTACCATGTTCTATTTAAAGCTAAAAAAAAAAAAAAAAATCACATTAACTGGGAAATGCAGATCCATCAATTCTTGGGCTCCTCTTCTTCCATCTGCTTCTCAGACTACCTGATGTAGACTGTGTATTTGGTAGTCCAAGACACTCTCTGCCACACCTTAATTGCCAAGTGCTACTTACAGGAACAGTCCTGTACAATCCAAGAGCAGGGCTGGACAAGTAGGAAGTTTCTTGGGCTACCAATGCACAGTGTGCATCAGTCTGAGAAGTGGTGTGGCCATCGTGGATGGCAGAAAAGAAGCCAGAGATCTGCAACTAAAAAGATGAAGTGTTCTGTTCGTTCTTCAGTTAATGTGATTTTTTTTTTCTTGAACCGAAGGGTTACTTTAAAATACTAGCATCTTATGTGGTAGACAACAGAGCCTAAGCCTGAAGCTCCTACCTCTGCACCTATTCAGACCCGTAACCTACCTGGTCGTAATGCACATCTGGAGCTATGCCCTACCTAACCTCTTACAGCCGAACCATTGATGCAAATGAGTTTCTCTTGGTTAGAAAATTTCACCAGATGAGTTTCTCAATTTATCATGAAAGATGCTATTGGGAAGAAAGGGATAATATGGAAACGTTCTTGAAACTTTGTTCTCCTTGGATGAGAAATTAAGGAAATAACAATGTCCTTTTTTAGTAAACCTTCCCTCATAATTCATCTCTGGGCTCATCCAAGTATCTGTCCAAAAACATTTCTTGCAATTTAAATACAGACCTTTATTTTTCCACCCCTCTCCCCATTAGAATATAACTTATGCACCAGAAACTCAGCCTCCCAATACAGAAAAATACAGGATACATATAATCTGTAAGGTTTTGTTTTAAAGTCTGTCTAATTAATTTCTAGAGTGTCAACTGGTGACTTCTGCGGTTAGGTCAATGTATTCCACAAGTCTGGCTCCTAGCAGTAAGCATGTTTATTTTTTCTCTGCTCTGCTGGATTTTTTTAAACTGCTTTCTTAGCGAAGCCTATAATTTTCTTTATTGTGAGGTTTCTATTTAAGGCTTCTGACTTACTTGTATTTGGAAGATAAAATTGCCCATTTTATAAATAATTTTTTTCTTTAACTTTTCTACAGGGAAATATGAAAAGTTCAGAAACTTAATGTCATTAGTGTTTTTTTCTACTCCAGTCATCTACGGGCAACTGATTAAATAAAATGTTTTCATACAGATAAAAAAGCATATTTACATTGTGAAATATTACATGCACTATATAGGCAATAACTTCTTTGTAACACATAAAGGATTTTATTTTATTGGGAGCTCCTCAGTCACGATTTTCATCTTTTACCCTGAGCAGCTATAAAGAATGGTACTCAATCTAAAGGACCTGGGATTACAAAACTTTTAGTGGGAATGATAAAATGATATATTTTACCTGAATGGACACAAAAGAAATACTGACTTAAAGGGATTTTTTAACCTGGGAAATTTGTGGAATATCACTAAGATATGCCACCAAAATCAGACAGTTGCGTGTTCCACTTCTGGGACCTGCACCTTTCTCAAGAATGGACTTCCAAAAGTAAAAGAGTGTGCACCGTGGGAGTTTCAAAAATAGCTCACTAGGTTCATTAGGCTATTTTGGAAGTCTTATAGAAATGAATGGATTGTAGCTGCACACGCATGGTGCACGCTCTCTTCTAGAGATAGGTGTGGGTACCAGAGGTGAGGCTCACACCAATCTGACATTGAAGGCAGAATTTCTTCCTTTGCCATCCTGTCTAAAATGTGGTGTAATTTGGTGCATATGAGGTTTCTACACTTTTTTTCTGACTTGCTTGACGAGGGGGTGGAGATTAGCACAAAGTTGGTGGGGTTTCACATAAAAAATGAAAGGCCTAAGATGCACTATTTCGAGCCAAAATTTTGGTGCAATTCTGGCATAAAAATCTATCTCAAAGTAAGCCAACTAATAGCTGGTGTAGCGTCAGTGAAAAGTGTCTGTCCCTGCACCAGATTTATCCTCCAGTCGGAGCCCCTGTGATAAATCTGGCGCAGGTCTAGACAGCCGGTCTCAGCTTACTCCCTCTTTACTATTATTATATTGGGGCTTTTGTTTTTGCAGCATGCAGGGCTATAGTTTAAGTGGTGAGAAGCTCAAGATACCTGCCCCATAAAACAATTATCATCCATCTGCCAACAGAAGCATTTGCATAATTTTATGTATGCCATGCAATAAAAATTTTACTTTACATATGAGAACAGTTATGTTAATATGTAACACACCCATGCAATTGTTGGCAGTACACAAAAACTAAGAATAACCTAAAATGAGAATGAGATGTTCCCCTAGGGTGAAACCCATTATGAGAAAAGTGTATAGAAAATACACAAATAACAAGCATAGTTTATCACAAATTATTTCCAAGTCAATTGTTTGTTTTTTTTGCAAGTTTCTTCTGCTATGTTCTGCCTAGATACCAAATGAATTGCACTCACTTCGCTGTCTAGTTAAATGTAACAGCTTGACACCCACATTTCTTTGGTCTTGTAAAATTGGCTGACTTCCTGAGCAATAAAATAGACACGCAACGGTGAGGATATTCCACCTGCTGAGACATAAGTGCAGTAAATGCTTCATTTTATTCTCTTTCTAAGAACCCAACAATGTGACAGGTGGATATTAAAAAGAGGGTAAAAATCATTCTCAATGTAAACGTGAACAGGTGGATTTAAGAAATTGTCAGTGAGATATTGCTTTACAAATCTACAAGTATTAATACTTTGAATGTTACCTGTTATCGCACAACAGAGACAATTTACAGAATACACTGTTTACACATTTTTATTAGAATTATGTACATACAGTATGTATAGCCATAGGCAGTGTAATGTTCATGCTAATCTATTAACTACTGTTTAGCCCATTCTTGATCTTGGAGAACCTTCGGCTGTATTGACACCCACTGTGAACCCAATGTATACAAAAAAGTGTCCCTTTTTGGCATACATTTAGAAGTTAATGTCCTTCCCCCATCTGCTGTACCTATGCTTCATTTATAATACAGGTATTTTCTTATATGCAAGAGAGATCTTTGTACTTCTATAGGTACCAGGTCCTGCAGCAAATGCCATCCTTGTATCCCTATAGTTACACTCCTACATTCAGGCAATCAACATAAGGACGGTCATTTATTAAACAGAAATACGCCTTAGACTACTTTCTCATCTGCGCTTTTCCTTTCCGCTATTAAGATCTGTCTTAGGATTTCAATAGAGGGGGAAAACGCTTCAGTTTTGTCCTTATTCATTGTCAATGGGAACAAAACTGAACTGAACAAAACGGAACAGAGAGCAACAGAAGGCATTCCGTTTCTTTGGTTGTGTCCCCATCGCTGACAGAATAACACTGGAAGCAACGTTTTTCTGTCCTCAATGTGGAGCAGAGCAAGACAAATCCATTATAACTCACAATGTAAGTCAATGGGGGATGGATCCATTTTCTCTGACACAATAGAAAACCAATCCGTCCCCCATTGACTTTCAATTGAGTTCATGACGGATATGTCATGGCTATTTTAAAGATAATACAACCGGATCCGTTCATAATGGATGCAGATGGTTGTATTATCAGTAACGGAAGTGTTTTTGCTGATCCATGACGGATACGGCAAAAACGCTGGTGTGAAAGTAGCCTAAATTAGGCATATTTCTGGCAGTCTTTTGCGCCGCAATCTACAACTTCTCCTCGCTCACACCAGGTTTAAGAAAGGAGGTGTGGCATTGGAGGGGAAGGGGACAGGCCTGTTTTAGTCGTAGGAAATGGTCTAAATGTAAGACAGCTAGAAAGCTGTTTTACATTTAGAAGTGGAGGAGGATCCGCTGAAGTTATGTAGAGGACGGATCCACCGCCATGTATAGCAGTTACTGAGACCGCTGTTTAAAACTCCGGTCTTAAATGAGCCCTGGTCTTAAATGAGTTTTTATTCTAGATATACAGTATGTAGGGAGATTCTCCTGAAGCATGTAGTGAATGTGCAATGCCCTGCAGTATGAATAGAGATTTGAAGAAATAATGAACTTGCTTACCTGGTACTGGTAGCTTTAGTTAAAAGAAAACATTAATGTTATGCTTGAAGGAAGTGATCGAAATGAGCTACAAATCCACAGCGAAATATAAGCAGGTTAGGTGCAGATTTTTTCTGTGAATGTGCATTACAATTTTTGGGGATTCTGCAGATTTAAAATTCTAAATAATCCACAACTGAATATTAATTCTACAGCGTGTAGCTATACATATAGCATGGGGAAGATTTTTTTTTGTCCCATAGGGTTTTTTTTTTTTTTTTTGCCTTCATCTGGATCAATATAGCAGGATTGCAAGGTGGACTTGATGGACTTCTGTCTTTTTAAAACCTTAACTATATAATATGTGAATAGGCTTTGTGGTCTTCCATTCCCATCGACATTGTACTGTACTTTACTGCAAACGTTCTCCATACCAAAAAATGGGAACAAATAAACATCATGTCACCATAGCGTAACCAGTGGTGTAACTAAAGTAGTAGTGGAGCCCTAGGACCTGAGGTGGCACAACCACTCTGCCGCATGAGCGAATATTGTATATTCTTTGTGCAGTGAGATGACTATACTTAACATCACTGTTGACTGGCATTATCCCTGTTCTATAGCTTCACTCTGTGATTTTTTTTTTCCAATGCTATCACATTACTGTGTACAAGAACCCTTTCTTATGACATTACGGTACTTACAGTATAATATATGTATTGTGACATCATTGTTTTTATTCCTTGTTTTATGACATCACTTTATGCATTGTTACTGTATAATAACCATTATTACTGTGTGTAATTTTCCTGCACTGACTATGACTATTAGCTATACTATGTTACTTCTATTTTCAAATTTTCCATGTCCTGTGAAATCACTAGCTTTTACAGTAACACTGATTTACATCAATGTGTTTGTTATAACTGAACTATGACATCACTATGTTTATTAAACCAGCACTGTGACATCGCTATGTTTATCATCCCTGTACTGTGACATCACTGTGTTATTACATCTGTACTGTGAATTCACTGTGTTTATTACACCTGTAATATGACATCACTGTGTTTATTACACCTGTACTATGACATCACTGTGTTTATTACACCTGTACTCTGAGTTCACTGTGTTTATCACACCTGCTCTGTGACATCACTATGTTTATTACACCCAGTGACATCACTGTTTACTATCCCTGTACTGTAACACAATCATGTTTATGATCCTTGTATTGTGACATCACTGTGTTTATTACACTTGAACTGTGACATCACTGTATTTATTGTTCCTGTACAGTGATATCACTATGTTTACACTGGGTGCACAATTATTAGGGAGGTTGTATTTTTGATGATTAATTTTATTAAATGTTAATAAACCTCAAACCTGAATATTTAAGAAAGAAAATCTGAGGTTTTAGCTTTCTTAGGAGAGTATGTGTGAAGAATTTTTTGGCAACTATTTGTGTGCACAATTATTATGTAATTAAATGAAAAAGGACAATTTTCCCATCTCACTTGTTTATTATTATAAGTTAAAGTGGGAATAATAAACAAACAACTCAAAATGTACAAATAAACATTTCTGACATTTAAAAAAGCAAAAAACAAAATCAGTGACCAATATACCCCCATTGTCACGGGGGAGACAAGGGAAGGTGTGCCCTGTACTTGAAACCCCCCTTCTTTCCCTACCTACTTGCCTCAAACGGCCCTAGGCGGCCGCGGACAACCACGAAGACGTTCCCTATACTGGATAAGTGCAGAGGGAGGGAAAGGGAACACAGGGAGAGACAAAACACAGACGGAACAAACACAATGATAGAGTAGTCAGCAAGCCGGGTCAAACACAGGAGATAGCGTAAATACCAGGGGTCAAGAGAAGAGAGGTCCAAGTCCAAGTCCAAAGTCAGAGTCCAAATAGCAAATCCAAAACACAAGGTCGCACAAGCACTGATCAAAAGTATAAACTAATCACAGGCATCTGAGTGAGGCAGTTGCCATCTTTAAATAGCCCACCCAGGATCATGTGATGTGGCCAGCATCACATGACCTGAGGCGGAGCAAGCTGTCCAAACAATATGCAAAGTAGCCATGTGGTGTGATCAGCACCACATGGCTAAACCCAAACAGAGAATTAACTCATGAAGTGCTGGCTGACAAGACCAGCACTTCAATTCCCTATTGCTCGTCTCTAGGGGGGCGGAGAGGTCCGGCGATGTCGTGCAGAGGGAGCGCGACGCCGACCTCGCGTGACAGTACCCCCCCTTCACGAGGGGCCACCGACCCTTACCAGCGGGAGCAGGCTTATAGGGATGCTGCAGATGGAACTTTTGGATGAGCGAGTCTGCATGCATCCTGGTCAACGGTACCCAAGACCTGTCCTCAGGACCGAACCCCTTCCAATGTACGAGGTACTGGAAGGAATTCCGGACCCTTCTCACATCCACAATTCTGGCAATCTCATGCTCCATTTGTCCTGCTACCTCAACCGGAGGAGGAGACTGTTCCTCAGGACCAACGGGAGCAACATAACGTTTGAGCAAAGACACATGAAAAACATTATGAACACGAAGGGAGTCGGGTAAACATAACCTAAAAGAAACCGGATTGATCACCTTGGTGATCCTGTAAGGACCAATGAAGCGAGGTGCAAACTTGTAGGATGGTACCCTCATGTTGAGATTTTTAGTCGATAACCATACCTTATCCCCAACCTTAAAATTCACACCCTTAGAACGTTTTCTATCAGCCTTAGCTTTTTGAACTCCTTGGGCCTTTTCCAGGTTCGACTGAACCTGTGCCCAAACTGTGCACAGTTCTTGAGAAAAATCATTGACCTCTGGGACAACCGACGCAGATGGGGAACAGGAGCCAAAGCGTGGATGAAAACCCATATTGCAGAAAAAACGGCGACATCCCAGAGGATGAATTAACACGATTATTAATTGCAAATTCAGCCAGAGACAGGAATCTGGCCCACACATGTTGGTTATCAGAAACATAACATCTGAGATATTGCTCAACGGATTGGTTAAGACGTTCAGTCTGACCATTGGTCTCCGGATGAAAGGCTGATGAAAAGGACAAAGAGATACCAATCTTATTACAGAACGCCCTCCAGAACCTAGACACAAACTGTACTCCCCTATCAGAAACGATATTCTCAGGAACACCATGCAGTTTGACAATATTATCCATGAACACGGACGCCAAGACCTTTGCAGAGGGTAATTTACACAAAGGAATAAAATGACACATTTTGCTGAATCTGTCAACCACCACAAATATCACGGTTTTACCCTCAGAGCACGGCAAGTCCGTGATAAAGTCCATGGACAGATGTGACCAAGGTCTACTAGGTATGGGTAAAGGATGTAACTCACCCATAGGTCGTGTCTTGGTATTCTTGGACCTGGCACAAGTGTTACACGCAGTTACAAAAGCCTGAACATCTCTGGAGATTGACGGCCACCAATACTGCCTAGAGACCAACTCCTTGGTGGCATTGATGCCAGGATGTCCACACAAAACAGAATTATGGCACTCACCCAGCAGTTGCAATCGCAAATGAGCCGGCACAAACAATTTGTCATTGGGGGTACCAATGGGAGCAAGATGTTGTCCTGCCGAGATTTCAGAAGCGAGGTCAGATGAGGTAGCGGCCACGATGATATCAGCTGGCAGGATGGGCTCAGGAGGGACGTCAGGAGGCTGATACGCCTTGAAACTTCGGGATAAGGCATCGGCCTTAACGTTCTTGCTCCCGGGTCTGAAGGTAACACAAAAATCAAAACGAGTAAAGAATAAAGCCCACCTCGCCTGTCTAGGATTCAATCGCTTAGCCGATTCTAAAAACATTAAATTCTTATGATCCGTGAGGACCGTAATGCGGTGAACTGCCCTTCTAAAAAATGACGCCATTCCTCAAATGCCCACTTGATTGCAAGTAACTCCCTATTACCAATGTCATAATTCCTCTCGGCAGGAGAGAACTTGCGGGAGAAGAAGGCGCATGGCATAAGATTAGTTAAGGTGGAAGACCCCTGGGACAGTACAGCCCCCACACCATCCTCAGACGCATCCACCTCAACTACAAAAGGCTTACTTTGATCAGGCTGGACCAACACAGGAGCATTCATAAAACACTGCTTTAACCTTTCAAAGGCCTCAATAGCTGCAGGGGGCCAATTGACCAGATCAGCCCCCTTGCGAGTCAAATCCGTAATGGGTTTGGCTACCACAGAAAAATTTTTGACAAATTTACGATAAAAATTAGCAAACCCAGAAATCGCTGGAGCGCCTTCAAAGAGGAAGGTCGCACCCAATCCACAATGGCCTGTACTTTAACTGGGTCCATTTTGAAAGAAAAAGGGGTGAGAATGTATCCCAAAAAGGCCACTTCCTGAACACCAAAGGTACACTTCTCCCCTTTAACGAACAACTTGTTTTCAACGCAACACCTCCAGCACTTGCCTGGTGTGAGATACGTGACTTTCCCAGTCTGCAGAAAAAATCAGGATGTCATCAATATAGACAATTACAAATTTCCCAATAAATGGTCTAAAAATGTCATTGACAAAGTTTTGGAAAATTGCCGGAGCGTTACTTAACCCAAAAGGCATTACCAAGTACTCATAATGACCTTCCGGGGTATTAAAAGCAGTTTTCCATTCGTCCCCTCACGAATCCTGATTAGGTTGTATGCCCCCTTCAAATCCAGCTTGGTGAACCAACAGGCCCCCTGGACCTGATTCAGCAAGTCAGGAATAAGGGGCAACGGGTATCTGTTTTTAACAGTGATTTTATTGAGCTCCCTGTAATCGATACAGGGCCTCAATCCTCCATCCTTTTTACCAACAAAGAAAAAACCTGCCCCCATGGGAGAAACTGAAGGCCGGATGTGACCCTTGGCCAGACTCTCCTTGAGATAATCCCTCATGGACTGACGTTCAGGAGTAGAGAGATTATAAATGCGACCTTTGGGATATTTGGATCCCTCAATAAGGTCGATGGCGCAATCATATTGCCGGTGAGGAGGGAGGAACTCAGTCTCGGACATGGAAAAAACGTCCGAAAAATCGCCGATATACTTGGGCAAGGAAAGAGACTCAGTGGTACCTCCAAACAGCAATACTGATTTACAACATTTGTCACAATTCATTCCCCATTTTTCCAATTCACCTACCGACCAGTTGATCACAGGGTTGTGGTCCTGTAACCATGGCAGACCTAAAACAAGGTCGGCAGGTAAATCCTTTAATACAAGGAAGGAACAAGTCTCGGTATGGGTAATTCCTACAGTTAATACAACCTCAGGAGTACAAAACTCCACTCTCCCATTATTCAATGGAGTGGAATCCAGTGCGATAATTTCAATCACCTTCCTTAAAGGAACTAGCGGAATCCCCACAGATTGTATAAAATCAAAATCAATAAAATTAATGGCAGAACCAGAATCAACAAAAGCCTTACCGGACCCCCTGAGTTGGTTGTACGCAATGGAGATAGGTAATAATACTTTCCTCCTTACCACCGCTGGGGTTACCTTACTTCCGGCAGAAAGCTCTCTAGAGGGCAGAAGTTTCGGGCATTGCTGGAGCCAGTGGTTCGTCTCACCGCAGTAGAAACAGGTTCCATTCAAGCGTCTCTGATCTCTCAAAGTTCCTCCCCACTGTATGGACTCCTCCGGGACCCTGGTAGAAGGTGGACTCAGAAGAGGGGATTCAGGCAGGACGACACCCTGAGGAATATCTGAACGTTCCCTCCGTCTCTCCCTCACTCGACGATCCAGTTTAATGGCTAGTGTCATGGCTGCCTCTAGGGTGTCAGGAGTAGGGTAACTGACAAGTAAGTCCTTAAGATGGTCAGACAGCCCCACCCTAAACTGGCTTCTCAAAGCAGGGTCATTCCATCCAGAGGAAACACACCACTTTCTAAACTCAGCACAGTAATCCTCTACTGGACGGTTACCCTGCCGAATGTCTCTGAGCTGAGTCTCAGCTACAGAAGTCAAGTCAGGCTCCTCATATAATAGGCCTAAGGCCTGAAAAAATGCTTCCACAGACTGCAAGCTTGGGGAGTCAGGCGGTAAAGAAAAGGCCCATTCCTGCGGATCACCTTGCAGCAAGGAAATAATTATTCCTACCCGCTGCTGCTCGGCACCCGAGGAGTGAGGACGTAAGCGAAAATACAATTTTACACTCTCCTTAAAGGAACGGAAAGTTTTCCGGTTCCCCAAAAACCGATCCGGCAATTTAACATGAGGTTCCACAATGGGGTTAGATGTGGAGGGAGCCGCTACTAGTGCAGGTTGTAGCTGCTCCTGATGTAGGAGCCTCTCGGCCAGGTCCTGGATCATCTGCGCCATACCCTGAACCTGGTCCGTGAGCACCCGCAATTGCTCCATATGATACGGCCTGTGATTCTGTCACGGGGGAGACAAGGGAAGGTGTGCCCTGTACTTGAAACCCCCCTTCTTTCCCTACCTACTTGCCTCAAACGGCCCTAGGCGGCCGCGGACAACCACGAAGACGTTCCTATACTGGATAAGTGCAGAGGGAGGGAAAGGGAACACAGGGAGAGACAAAACACAGACGGAACAAACACAATGATAGAGTAGTCAGCAAGCCGGGTCAAACACAGGAGATAGCGTAAATACCAGGGGTCAAGAGAAGAGAGGTCCAAGTCCAAGTCCAAAGTCAGAGTCCAAATAGCAAATCCAAAACACAAGGTCGCACAAGCACTGATCAAAAGTATAAACTAATCACAGGCATCTGAGTGAGGCAGTTGCCATCTTTAAATAGCCCACCCAGGATCATGTGATGTGGCCAGCATCACATGACCTGAGGCGGAGCAAGCTGTCCAAACAATATGCAAAGTAGCCATGTGGTGTGATCAGCACCACATGGCTAAACCCAAACAGAGAATTAACTCATGAAGTGCTGGCTGACAAGACCAGCACTTCAATTCCCTATTGCTCGTCTCTAGGGGGGCGGAGAGGTCCGGCGATGTCGTGCAGAGGGAGCGCGACGCCGACCTCGCGTGACACCCATTCTTTTCAATTACAGTCATAAACCTTCCATCCATGGAATCTGTCAGTTTCTTAATTTGTTGACAATCAAGAGAAGTGGACTGTTTTCCTTCACCATATATTTCCTGTTTAAGAAGAGCCCACAAGTTCTTAATAGGGTTTTGGTCAGGTACGAAGGAGGCTATATCATTATTCTTTTTTCTTTAAGGCCTTTACTGACTATCAATGCAGTGGTGTACTTCGATGTATGAGATGGAGCATTGTCCTTCAAAAAAATCATGGTTTTCTTTAACTATCCAGACTTTTTCCTGTACCGCTGCTTGAAGAAAGTGTCTTCTAAAAACTGGCAGTATGTTTAGGAGTTAATTTTTAGCCCATCTTCAACACACATAAGTCCATCTGGCTCATCTTCAATATTACCAACCCATAATAGTAACCTACCAACAGTGAAAGTGGAGCTATGTGCCTATTACTGATCCAAACACAGGCTCATTCATCTGGTCCATCAAGAGTCAATCAACAAGTATATTCAAGGCTTTCTATTATGTGGCCTCTGAATCCTACCTAAATGTAAATTAAATTGATACCCGCCAAAAATGGGGGGGGGGCAGGATATGTGTATGTGTAATAAAAATTACACATGTAATGTTAGACAAAGGTTACACGTATGATGTTACCCACAGCTGGTAATGAAGAAGAATAGCTGAACGGTTGTATATATCCTGTAAATGAAAACCGAACAGTCTTACCGGATCCTGTAGCATACGGAAGTAAGGGTCTGGAAATAGACAAGGGATCATCTGGTTCTGGACGTGATTATTGATGCATGAACCAAACAGGAGATGGTGTGGTTCAGGCATCTATGTATAGAAAAGTTGGCAGGATTGGGAGATGAACCCTGCCATGGAGGGATATACTGTAATTTCCTACCTATCTAAGACAGAGCACCTGCCCCGAAAGGGGCAAACCTGTCGAGAACCTGTCCCTGTATTTGGACAATTCACAGAAAGATAGGAGATGGAAATCATCCTGAACTGAATATGTGGATGTATATGGCAACTTTTATAAAGAAAAAATCATGGAAAATAATGCACTAACACAATAGATACAAAAATTATATATGTACTAAGCCCTCACTCTAATATCATATCAGAGTGAGGGCTTAGTCCATATATATTGTTTGCATCTATTGTGTTAGTGCATTATTTTCGTCCACGGGGTACTATAGTCCTCAATTTAACTATCCAATAGTCTCACGGTTCACTGGTTAAACCTATTTCTAGCGGATGGAGGTATATGGTAAATAAATGTTGGTCATAATAAGGTGGTTTGTTTCTCATGACAATTAGAAAAATGTGCTCCATGATATGAGTCAATTTCCTCTTGTTGATATTGTAGGGATGTACATTCAGACAGGCCCTCATCGTCTGTGCTGTCCACATATTGAATCTGGCGAGGCCACTCCATCAGATATATAATATAGGTAAATGCACAATCATCGTGGATCGCTCATTAGTTTGTCTGGATGCAAATTCTGTACAATTATGTTGTATTGTATCGCAGCATAAACAATGAACACACCCACTATAAAAGGATCCATGTGGTTTATTAGGAACTATTGTAGGATCAGCAGCCAAAGGAAGCTGGCTACGGGCTAATAAGCTCTTTAAATTCTAATTATTTTTGAAGGTCATGCCTGGTTTATTCTGAATCTTGTTTTTCAATATTGGGTCGTTCTGTAGAATATTCTAATGTTTGTTTAAAATGGATTAAATTTGAGAATATGCACTATTATAAATTGTAATAAAGTTTGTTTTAAAATCAAGGTTTTTATTAGTTGTCCCCTTATCACTGTCACATCTCAAACATTCCTTCTGGGTCATATTCTTGGCCCAGTAACTGAAGTTTTGGGGTACCTTTGTTCTAATATTTTAGCTTCTTTAATAAATTTTCCATCTTTTCAACAAATTTTTCGAATACGTCTCTACTGACCAAATGGGTTGTTGGCAAGCCACTTGTTATAATGACTACTGCGTAAATCAAGATAGTTATTAACATCAGCATCCTTATCCCCTTCCCAACATCCGCTGTACAAGATTTACCTGAGGAAGAGAATGGTTCACTGTCGAAACCCATAGCAATTTTGCACTTCATTTTGTTTTCATAAATTTGTCAACGTTAGGAGTGCTCTAAAATCCCAATTTTTTAAATTCATTTTTAGTTATCTTATATATATTGGAACCTTGGCTTCCTAGCTGTCTTACATTTAGATGGTTTTCCAAGTCTAAAACAGGTGTGACCCGTCCCCGTCCATGTCACGCCCTCTTTTTTAGACCTGGCGTGAGCGGGGAAAAGTTGCAGATAGTGGTGTAACTAACCTTTGTGCCGAATTCTATGCCAGAAATACGCCTTATATAGGCGTACTTCAGGTTAATGACCCTTATGTTTATTTCACCTGTACTATGACATCACTATGTTTATTACACCAGTACTGTGATATTATTGTATTTATTGTCCCTGTACTGCAACATAATTTTTTTGTTTTTTATTATCCCTGTACTGTGACATTACTGTGTTTATTAGAAGAGATAAGTGTAAAAAAAAATAGGAAACTTTGGGCGCTGCACTGGTGTCTTGTAAAATGGTATTTATTAGTAAAAACCATACAAATTATAATATAGCTATGTGTTTCAGCAGCATATTGCCACCTTTCTCAGCAGTACACCACCAAAATCCATTGTTATTTTATAATGTTTACATCACTGTGTTTATTACACCTGTGCAGTTACATCACTGTGTTTATTACACCTGTACAGTGACATCACTGTGTTTATTACACCTGTGCAGTGACATCACTGTGTTTATTACACCTGTACAGTGACATCACTGTGTTTATTGCACCTATACTTTGATACCACTGTGTTTATTACACCTGTACAGGGACATTACTGTGTTTATTAATCCTCCACTGTGACATCACTGAGTTTATTACACATAAACTGTGATAACACTATGTTTATTGTCCTTGTACTGTGACATTACTGTGTCCATTATCCCTGTACTGTGATCACACTAAGTTTATTGTATTGTGACATCACAGTGTGTATTACACCTGTAGTGTGACATCACTGTCTTTATTGTCCTTGTACTTGACAACACTGTGTTTATTATCCCTCTACTGAGACTTCACTGTGTTTAATATCCCCCTACTGTGACATCACTGTGTGTATTACACCTGTAGTGTGACATCACTGTATTTATTCTTGTACTTGACATCACTGTGTTTATTATCCCTCTACTGTGACATCACTGTGTTTTTTACACCCGTACTGTGATATCAGTGTGTTTGCTGTCCTTGTACTGTCACTTCACTGTTTATTATCCCTCTACGGAGGCATCACTGTGTTTACTATCCCTGTACTGTGACATCACTGTGTTTATTATCCCTATACAGTGACATCATTGTGTTTATTACCCTTCCACTGTGACATCATAGTGTTTATTATTCCTCTACTCTGAGATCATTGTGTTTGTTACACCTATACTTTGACATCACTATTAGAGATGAGCGAGTAGTGTTCGATCGAGCTGGTATTCGATCGAATACTACGCTATTCGGCGTACTCGATTTCGTTCGAGTATAACGGCGATGGCGCACTTAGAATTCGTTTCCCCTCCCACCTTCCCTGGCGCTCTTTTTCCACCAATCACCATGCAGGGGGGGTATGACAGGCACGCTGAGCACGCTGGCAGCGCGAAAACGGCGTCTACATGGATTGGCTGGAAAAACCATGTGACCTCGAATATTAAAAACTCAGCTCTTCCTGCTCGTACGCATATGCTGCGTGAACTTAGTCAGGGACAGAGGCTGGAGAAGGGAGAGACAGGTTTTAGCTGTTGGACAGGCAGGAGCGTGATTAAAAGCCCTTATCAGGGCTACTATAGTGCAGTACAGTGATAGCTTTACTACTGTATACACTCTGCAGAGAACGGCTGCTGTATTCAGGGATAGCTGCTGGAGTAGGGACAGAGAGAGGCATTAGTGGTGTATTAGGTGCTCTGCTACATACCAAACTATATTTGGCACTACTGCTGTGTACCTTGAACTATAAAATATATAGGCCTTATAATTGGCAACTGTACTGTGCGTTCTCTTGCAAAATAATTGAAATACCTGGTGTTAATACCCACCGTCTGAACAGTTAGTACACGGCTGTGTACCTTGAACTATAAAATATATAGGCCTTATAATTGGCAACTGTACTGTGCGTTCTCTTGCAAAATAATTGAAATACCTGGTGTTAATACCCACCGTCTGAACAGTTAGTACACGGCTGTGTACCTTGAACTATAAAATATATAGGCCTTATAATTGGCAACTGTACTGTGCGTTCTCTTGCAAAATAATTAAAATACCTGGTGTTAATACCCACCGTCTGAACAGTTAGTACACGGCTGTGTACCTTGAACTATAAAATATATAGGCCTTATAATTGGCAACTGTACTGTGCGTTCTCTTGCAAAATAATTGAAATACCTGGTGTTAATACCCACCGTCTGAACAGTTAGTACACGGCTGTGTACCTTGAACTTTAAAATATATAGGCCTTATAATTGGCAACTGTACTGTGCTTTCTCTAGCAAACTAATTTAAATACCTGGTGTTAATACCCACCGTCTGAACAGTTAGTACACGGCTGTGTACCTTGAACTATAAAATATATAGGCCTTATAATTGGCAACTGTACTGTGCGTTCTCTTGCAAACTAATTTAAATACCTGGTGTTAATACCCACCGTCTGAACAGTTAGTACACGGCTGTGTACCTTGAACTATAAAATATATAGGCCTTATAATTGGCAACTGTACTGTGCGTTCTCTTGCAAAATAATTGAAATACCTGGTGTTAATACCCACCGTCTGAACAGTTAGTACACGGCTGTGTACCTTGAACTTTAAAATATATAGGCCTTATAATTGGCAACTGTACTGTGCTTTCTCTTGCAAACTAATTTAAATACCTGGTGTTAATACCCACCGTCTGAACAGTTAGTACACGGCTGTGTACCTTGAACTATAAAATATATAGGCCTTATAATTGGCAACTGTACTGTGCGTTCTCTTGCAAACTAATTTAAATACCTGGTGTTAATACCCACCGTCTGAACAGTTAGTACACGGCTGTGTACCTTGAACTATAAAATATATAGGCCTTATAATTGGCAACTGTACTGTGCGTTCTCTTGCAAACTAATTTAAATACCTGGTGTTAATACCCACCGTCTGAACAGTTAGTACACGGCTGTGTACCTTGAACTATAAAATATATAGGCCTTATAATTGGCAACTGTACTGTGCGTTCTCTTGCAAAATACTTTCACGGCTGTGAAGGCAAAATATTGTAACAAAAAAAAAATAAAATGCGGAGGGGGGCTAGCGGAATAGGACGTGGACGAGGACGGGGGCGCGGAAATGCTGTTGGGGGCCTTGTTGAAGCCAGTGGGGATACAATGCGTGCTGGTGAGGGTCAGCCAGCCCGCTCATCCAGAATCCCTGCCTTTATGGGACAGTTAAGCAGGGGGCGGGTTACACTGCTGTTGAGGCCTGAGCAGGTTGAACAGGTGGTGCAATGGATAGCCGATAGCGCTTCCACACAGTTGTCCACCAGCCAGTCATCCACACAGTCTCACTCTGACCCTCCTTCCTCCACACCTGGCCAACAGAGTCATCCCACCATTGACCCCTCCCAGGAGCTCTTTTCGGGTCCTTTTTCAGATGTGCCGGAAGAATCCCAGGAGCTAGCAGAGGAATTTGTTTGTAGTGATGCCCAAACACTTGAGTTTTCGCCATCTCCTGCTGATGTGGACCCTGAGCCAGCATCTGTTATCATGAGCGATGATGATGATGAGACGCAGTTGCCATCAAGGGAGGCTGTTGAAATGTCCAGTGGGCAGCAGGAGGAGCAGAGTGAGGAAGTGGAAGAGGAGGTGGTGGATGACGAAATGACCGACCCCACTTGGCCAGGGGTGATGTCCAGCGAGGAAAGCAGTGGAGAGGTGGTGGTCTGCGCAGCACCGAAAAAGGCAGCAAGAGGCAGAGGGATGTCCAGAGGCAGAGGGATGTCCACAGGCAGAGGGATGTCCACAGGCAGAGGGATGTCCACAGGCAGAGTACAGTCCAGACAGAGAAGTGAGGCCACAGCCAGCAGGGCCGAAGCTGTTCCCGGCAGCGGGCAGTCACGCGAAGCTCCCCCATCGAGGCCTCGTACTTCTGTGGTGTGGAGATTTTTTAATGTTTGTGCGGATGACAAACTGAGCGCGGTTTGCACACTCTGCCACTCAAAACTGAGTAGGGGCTCTGAGAAGAGCAATCTGACCACCTCAGGCATGCGGCGTCACTTGGAAGTCAAGCACTGGGCTGAGTGGGAGAGAGCAAACGCAATACAACCTGCGCCCGGTCTTGCTGCCACTGCCTCTCCCCCTTTGTTGTGTGCTGCCACTGCGGTCCAGACCTCCAGCCAGGACACCTCCACCCTTTGGGGCCTTCTCCTTCAGCCTCCCCTTCCCCCGCCTCTTCGCCTGCACCTTCACACTCCTCGTCCCAACAACTGTCCATCTCGCAGGCGTTCGACCGCAGGCGGAAGTACGCCTCGAGTCACCCCCAAGCCCAAGCCTTAAACTGCCACATCTCCAAACTGCTGGCCCTGGAGATGTTGCCGTTTAGGCTTGTGGAGACGCAGGCCTTCCGCGACCTGATGGCGGCTGCCGCACCTCGCTATTCCGTCCCCAGCCGCCACTACTTTTCCCGGAGTGCCGTCCCCGCCCTGCACCAGCACGTGTCGCGTAACATCAGGCGGGCCCTGAGGTACGCAGTCAGCGCAAAGGTCCACTTGACCACCGACTCGTGGACAAGCGCTTGCGGCCAGGGACGATACATCTCTTTGACGGCACACTGGGTGAATGTAGTGGAAGCGGGGACGGGGTCGCAAACAGAGACGGCCTACCTACCACCCCCGCCCAAGATTGCCAGCATGGGTTCTGATAAACCCCCCTCCTCCTCCTCCTCCTCCTCCTCTGCCTTAACATCGCCCTCAGCCGCTAGCTGGAAGCGTTGCAGCACTGGCGCGGGGAGACGTCAGCAGGCGGTGCTTAAGCTCATCAGCTTGGGCGACAGGAAGCACAGCGCCCCAGAGGTGAGGGACGCCATATTGCAGCAGACGGAGATGTGGCTGTCGCCGCTGCAGCTAGGACCAGGCATGGTCGTGTGCGATAACAGCCGTAACCTGGTGGCGGCCCTGGAGCTTGCCGAACTCGATCACGTACCATGCCTGGCCCACGTTTTTAATCTGGTAGTCCAAAAATTTCTAAAGACTTACCCCAACCTGGCAGAGCTACTGGTGAAAGTGCGGCGCTTGTGCGCTCACTTTCGGAAGTCAACTGTAGCTGCTGCTAGCTGAAAAAAACTCCAGCAACGCCTCCATTTGCCTGAACATCGGCTGTTGTGCGACCTGCCGACTCGCTGGAATTCCACCTATTCCATGTTGGCCAGGGTGTGTGAGCAGCAGAGAGCATTGATGGAGTACCAGATTATGAATCCACGCGTGCCTCCAACTCAGCTCCCTCAGTTTGCCAACCACGAGTGGCCATGGATGGCAGACATATGCGATGTACTGCGTATCTTTGAGGAGTCCACCAAGAAGGTCAGCAGCGAGGACGCTATAGTGAGCGTAACCATCCCGCTCCTATGCGTCCTTAAAGAATCCCTCATCGCAATAAGGGAGAACGCATTGCACGCAGAGGAGACGGGGGTAGGAGGAGACGCAACGGAGCTACACAGTCAGACCACACTTTTGTCTGCTTCTCGGTGGCAGTTGCAGGAGGAGGAGGATGAGGAGGAGGAGGACGACGTGGAGGTGGCTGTGGAAGAGGAGGAGGATGCTGGCGGCGAGGGTAGCAGTCAGGCTGTGTGCGTCCCATTGGTTTAGCGCGGATGGGGCGGAGAGGAGGCGGAAGAGGAGGGAAATGGCAAGTGATCCTTCTGGTGGGGGCAGTGAGGTCATGCCTATTCAGAGTCTGGCACACATGGCTGACTTCATGCTGGGCTGCTTTTCCCGGGACACACGTGTTGTCCGGATAGTGGAGAACAAACTGTACTGGGTCTTCGCAATCCTGGACCCCCGGTATAAAGATAACGTCTCTTCTTTTATTCCAGTAGAGGAGAGGACGAATCGATTGCTTTAATACCAGAGGGAACTCGTGCAGAACATGATGGAGATTTTCCCACCCACCATCACTGGCGGCAGAGAGGAGAGGGTCTCCCAGAGTCCCACAACATCAATCAGGCCCACAGCCACCAGGGGAACACTCTCCAAGGTGTGGGACACATTCATGGCACCCCCTCGTGCAACTTCCATCACTGCGGGGCCCGCTATCAGCAGGAGGGACAAGTATCGGCGGATGTTGCGGGAGTACCTGGCAGACCGTACCCCTGTCCTCCCCGATCCCTCGGCGTCCTACACTTACTGGGTCTCCAAGTTGGACACGTGGCTGGAACTGTCCCTGTACGCCTTGGAGGTGCTTGCCTGCCCTGCCGCCAGCGTGCTATCAGAAAGGGTGTTCAGCGCAGCCGGGGGCATTATAACCGATAAGCGCAGCCGCCTGTCAACCGACAGTGCCGACAGGCTGACGCTAATCAAAATGAACAGCAAGTGGATTGACCCGGACTTTGCTTCTCCAACAGTGGAAAGCAGCCAAAAGTGAAGTGCCATCTGTATGAAGTGCCATTTCCTCCTCCACCTCCTCCTCCTCCTCCTTAACCGCCGTAGAATTGCTCCGTAAATAAGAAAAATTTATATATTTATGGCTCACCTCTTGGGCCTCCACAAAATTTTTAAGAGGTCTCACCTCTTGGGCCGCCACATAATTTTTAAGAGGTCTCACCTCTTGGGCCTCCACATAATTTTATCGAGGTCTCACCTCTTGGGCCTCCACAAAATTTTATCAAGGTCTCACCTCTTGGGCCTCCACAAAATGTTTAAGAGGTCTCACCTCTTGGGCCTCCACAAAATGTTTAAGAGGTCTCACCTCTTGGGCCTCCACAAAATGTTTAAGAGGTCTCACCTCTTGGGCCTCCACAAAATGTTTAAGAGGTCTCACCTCTTGGGCCTCCACAAAATTTTATCAAGGTCTCACCTCTTGGGCCTCCACAAAATTTTTAAGAGGTCTCACCTCTTGGGCCTCCACAAAAATGTTTAAGAGGTCTCACCTCTTGGGCCTCCACAAAATTTTTAAGAGGTCTCACCTCTTGGGCCTCCACAAAATGTTTAAGAGGTCTCACCTCTTGGGCCTCCACAAAATGTTTAAGAGGTCTCACCTCTTGGGCCTCCACAAATGTTTAAGAGGTCTCACCTCTTGGGCCTCCACAAAATGTTTAAGAGGTCTCACCTCTTGGGCCTCCACAAAATGTTTAAGAGGTCTCACCTCTTGGGCCTCCACAAAATGTTTAAGAGGTCTCACCTCTTGGCCTCCACAAAATGTTTAAGAGGTCTCACCTCTTGGGCCTCCACAAAATGTTTAAGATGTCTCACCTCTTGGGCCTCCACAAAATGTTTAAGAGGTCTCACTCTTGGGCCTCCACAAAATGTTTAAGAGGTCTCACCTCTTGGGCCTCCACAAAATGTTTAAGAGGTCTCACCTCTTGGGCCTCCACAAAATTTTATCAAGGTCTCACCTCTTGGGCCTCCACAAAATGTTTAAGAGGTCTCACCTCTTGGGCCTCCACAAAATGTTTAAGAGGTCTCACCTCTTGGGCCTCCACAAAATGTTTAAGAGGTCTCACCTCTTGGGCCTCCACAAAATTTTATCAAGGTCTCACCTCTTGGGCCTCCACAAAATTTTATCAAGGTCTCACCTCTTGGGCCTCCACAAAATTTTATCAAGGTCTCACCTCTTGGGCCTCCACAAAATTTTCTATGAGCCTCTGGCCAGCCCACGGCCTCTTCCTGCCTTTTGCGGTCCTACGCATCCCTCAACATCCCCACTGCTTTACCTGCTAGACATGACACTGGGCCAGGTCGGGTCACTGACATCTCAAGCGCCAACAATTTGGGCATTTTAAGGCTTCTGCATGTGTTTGAGTTGTTTTTACATTTTAAAGAAGACATGTCTGACCACATCTCACACACACACACAATGACAATTAGGGGTGGGGTCTATTTGCTTTCCCCTTTGCCTATGCCATCTGTGGTTGTCATAGGCAACGTGATTTTAAGGGGTGCAGAATTTTATCTTCTTTTTTGATTAGTTTGGCTTGGGGTCCATGGCAATGTAGAGGAAAGAAGGTTTCCTTGTATGGTCTCACTTTACAGAGAGGTTACATTGTCTTTGGAGTGTATTGTTGAGAGGCTGTGATAGTGGCGTAATAGTGCGACTTGGGCGCGTTATATGCACCCAGACATGCTTCCCCTGCTGTCCCAGTTGCATTCCAGCAGTGTTGGCATCCTTTTCTGAGGTTTCAGGGTGGACTTGGTGACCTCCAAGTGGTCGAATTGAGATTTCCAAGTGGCGAGCATTTTTTTCCCATAGACTTTAATGGGATTCGATATTCGGTCGAATAGTCGAATTTCGCGGTCTATTCGAATCGAATTTCGAACTTTCGAATATTTCACTACTCGCTCATCTCTAT
>ONZH01006896.1:0-51842 GCA_900303285.1 Rhinella marina | reverse complement strand
CAATGACAATTAGGGGTGGGGTCTATTTGCTTCCCCCTTGCCTATGCCATCTGTGGTTGTCATAGGCAACGTGATTTTAAGGGGTGCAGAATTTCATCTTCTTTTTTGTCTAGTTTGGCTTGGGGTCCATGGCAATGTAGAGGAAAGAAGGTTTCCTTGTATGGTCTCACTTTACAGAGAGGTTAGATTGTCTTTGGAGTGTATTGTTGAGAGGCTGTGATAGTGGCGTAATAGTGCGACTTGGGCGCGTTATATGCACCCAGACATGCTTCCCCTGCTGTCCCAGTTGCATTCCAGCAGTGTTGGCATCCTTTTCTGAGGTTTCAGGGTGGACTTGGTGACCTCCAAGTGGTCGAATTGAGATTTCCAAGTGGCGAGCATTTTTTTCCTATAGACTTTAATGGGATTCGATATTAGGTCGAATAGTCAAATTTCGCGGTCTATTCGAATCGAATTTCGAACTTTCGAATATTTCACTACTCGCTCATCTCTAGTCATTATCTAAAAACCACTTCTTAAGAGTTAAGGAAGGTTTCTTGGCTTTGTTTGTAGTGTCAAAGGTAGGGTCGGAAATTATATTTAAATCACCAAATATGAATAATAAATAGAGATGAGCGAGCACTAAAATGCTCGGGTGCTAGTTAATTGAGTCGAACTAATAACGAACCCCATTGAAGTCAATGGGAGACTCGAGCATTTTTTGCAGGGGACCGGGGCTCTGCCTAGGGAAGGCTGGGTGAAAACCTGGAAACCTCAGAAAATGATGGAAACACCACGGAAATGGACAGGAAACAGCAGGGGCAGCATGTAGGGATGCCTCTGAGGCTCCCTAATTGCACCATTTTTTCTAAATCTGGCCAATAGTCTGGGGATGATCCAAGGCAATTTTCAGGGACACGGTAATGGTGACCCACTTAAAAATGTTGCCTGACAACCTGGCGGTGAACCCCTGATTGTCTGTCTTTCAATAAGATTGCAGTGTAAAGCATGGTGGTGAGCCTCAGTAATAAGATTGCCTCAGTATGACTTTTTGGATGGAGATTGCATGTGGTCACGTACTCCCTGGAACCCCATAGTCACCCCTTCTCTGATGTGCTACCCCAGAACATTCTCTGCCCCAATTCGCAAGACCTTTTGCAGTCTCCATGTGCTGACAGTGGGGATTTACCAGTGTTGTCTGAGGAGGTGGTGGACAATGGCGAGACACAGGTGTCGGGGGGTGAGGTAGTTGTATGGGAAGCAAGTTACAGTGGGGACTCCTTGGGGGGACTTTCTCATGATGGGACAGATTCCATTGTGTTTAGAAAGGCTGATGGGCTTCCGTCAGCACTGTGTGTATAGAACCCCATGGCCTTTCATAAAAATAGTCTGGCGATGACCCCAAGGCAATTTTCAGGGACACGGTAATGGTGACCCACTTAAAAATGCTGCCTGACAACCTGGCGGTGAACCCCTGATTGTCTGTCTTTCAATAAGATTGCAGTGTAAAGCATGGTGGTGAGCCTCAGTATGACTTTTTAGATGGAGATTGCATGTGGTCACGTACTCCCTGGAACCCCATAGTCACCCCTTCTCTGATGTGCTACCCCAGAACATTCTCTGCCCCAATTCGTAAGACCTTTTGCAGTCTCCATGTGCTGACGCTGGGGATTTACCAGCAAAATTGTTTGGAGAGAGGGCCTGTAGGTGGACCTCCGGAAAAATTGTTTGGAGAGAGGGCCTGTAGGTGGACCTCCGGAAAAATTGTTTGGAGAGAGGGCCTGTAGGTGGACCTCCGGAAAAATTGTTTGGAGAGAGGGCCTGTAGGTGGACCTCCGGAAAAATTGTTTGGAGAGAGGGCCTGTAGGTGGACCTCCGGAAAATTTGTTTGGAGAGAGGGCCTGTAGGTGGACCTCTGGAAAAATTGTTTGAAGAGAGGGCCTGTAGGGGGCCCTCCTGAAAAATTGTGGTAAAAGAGTGCCAGTTGGACCTCTAAAAAATGGCGTTTTTTTGGTCAGCTTTAGGCAAAGACGACATGGAGGAGGAGTAGGAGGAGTAGAGAAGAGGAATCGGATACATAAGTAATGTTAATCTTTAGCTGCTTTCCCCCGGAGGAGATTTAAATTCCGATGAAATCCAGGCTTCGTTCATTTTAATAAGCGTCAGCCTGTCAGCGCTGTCAGTTGACAGGTGTGTACGCTTATCGGTGATGACGCCACCAGCTGCACTGAATACCCGCTCTGACAGCACGCTAGCGGCAGGGCAGGCCAGCACCTCCAAGGCGTACAGCGCCAGTTCAGGCCACGTGTCCAGCCTCGAAACCCAGTAGCTGTATATTTTTTTGTAGTTTTGTTTTTTTGGGAACGTGACGTGCAGAAACTATCGTAGAGCTAACTGACACCCTGCTGACGTTGGCTATTTTGACTGTGACCCAGACAAATGTCGCACAGAGATTTTTGGGATCAAGCTATATACGTGACAGCAAAAGACTTGGTTGTATTAAGTGACGTACAGAAAGTGTCACCTGGACAGAAAATACGGATTGGAGTGAGTGTACTGAACTGTGACAGACAGAATGGTTCCACACTGCTGTTTGAAATGGATTTGTATCACTGAGATATAACATTAAAAAAAAAAAGGGGGTTATATATGGCGATAGCTGCACTACTAGTGCCAGCCAGCCAGCCAAGCCAGGAGACAAAAAAAAAAAAATTCTTGTAGCCCTTAGAAGGGCTGTTGGGTTCTTTGTGGGTGATTCCTGCCTAACAGAGAACTAAATGCAGGCCTTAACACTCTCCCTGAAAGGCAGCAGCTCTATCCCCAACGACATCCAGACAGCATCTGAGCCGAGCACCGTGGCCAGTCAGTAGTATATTCCAGGGTCACCTGATCAGGCCAGCCAACCCCTGCTATCGACATGTAAGGGCCCCACGTGATGCTGGGTGTACCACAGAGTCTCCTGGCTTGTGATTGGCTGAGTTTATAGGCGCCAAAAATGCACGATGCGGAAGTTGCCATTTCCTCGAGCATGGCAAGATACTCGTCCGAGCAGCGAGCACTTACGAGTACCCTAATACTCGAACGAGCACCAAGCTCGGACGAGTATGCTCGCTCATCTCTAATAATAAACCTTTCTTAATTTTATGAACTTTTTTGATTACTTTGTTCATAAAGTGTATTTGTCCTGTATTAGGGCAATATACATTAAATATCGTATATATAATGTTATTAATTTTGCATACCAACAAAAGAAACCTTCCTTTTACATCCGTATTTTTTTGTAATTCTTCGAATGTTACTGTATTACGTATAGCTATGGTCACCCCTGGTTTTTTCTTATCCGTACATGAGTGAAACATGTAAGGGAAGTCTTTATGTCTCAGCCTAGGGGTATCTTCTATCAAAAGGTGTGTCTCCTGTATACATACAATGTCTGTACTGTATTATTATTTTTCACTTCTCTCCATAAGGCTAGCCTTTTGAAAGGATGGTTTAAACCCTTTACGTTCATAGATAAAGCCTTAAAGGGAACCTTGCCAGAGCGCGCCCGCCCACCGTCCCCGCGCGCTCGCTTGCTTCTGCGGCGCATGCGCTGTAGGGACAAAAGCGCCGCAGAAGTGAAGAGCCGGGGCCGGGATCGCGCAGGGAGAAATTGCGCACCACGCATGCGCGAGAATTGCGCGATCCCCGGCCCAACGGCAACTGTCATTCAAGTTGACCAGGGGGAGTGGTTTGCTTAACTAGCCGCTGCCTCCTTGACTTCAAGCCGAGTCAAGTCAGCGTTCTGAGCATGATTAAAAGATCAATTTCTTCTATTTACAGGAATCTCTTCTCCTTATGAAGACCTTCTTTAGCGTCACCCTGGCCACCAGATTAAGGTACTGCTAACAGTTTTTTTTCGCTACAGGAGGTGACAGGTTCCCTTTAATAGTCATTGCAAGATGTAACATTTAACTTACATAACAGTCGAATTTTTGTCATATCTCTTGATGATGTTGTAATCAGGCGGTTGAGGTTTAGGATGTTGAGAAGGATCTGTTCTAGAGGGCATCATTTCTTTTGAAGAATGTAGTATTCATTACTTGTTAACAGAGTGGACCTGCAAACAATAAAAAAACAAAAAGGGAAAGCAATACAAGAACAATCCACCACGGTGGAAACAAATAAACAGAGAAAGATCATTGTAATCTCGTTAAGTTGGGGGTAAAGTCCATACGGATTTCCAGCCTCTTTTTGCTAGGTGGTTAGGTTTACGCTTGACTAGCATTGGTGTATTCATGTTCCATTGGTAGCTAGGGACCATTCTTCTGGTAGTGTAGATATTTCTTTTTGCTTTCTTTGTTGAACAATGTCAGATATATCAATTTGCCATTTGTCTAGTAGTTTTAATCCTTGATCTACTGAATGTATGATACTTAAGGATCCCTCCTTGTATATAAGTAGCTTGGTGGGGAAACCCTATTTATAGGGTAGTTTATTTTCTCTGAGACAATTCGTTATTGGCTGAAGCTTTTTTCTCTCTAGAATTGTGGCTTGTGAGAGATCCGTGAACAGTAAGATTTTGTCAAAAGGCTCAGGAAGAGTGTTAGCTTTCCTTGCTGCTGTCATAACCGATTCTTTGATGTGATAAAAATGTATGCGTGCTAGGACGTCTCTT
The DNA here is from genome assembly GCA_900303285.1 of Rhinella marina. Taxonomy (NCBI): domain Eukaryota; kingdom Metazoa; phylum Chordata; class Amphibia; order Anura; family Bufonidae; genus Rhinella; species Rhinella marina. The sequence continues at coordinate 47,206 of ONZH01006896.1, read as the reverse complement.
GGCTTGTTTTCTGGGATGGAAATCTGTTTATGGATTCTATGCGCTGTGTCAATTGTTAGATCAAGGGCAGAAGCTTCTGGGAGTAGTTTTTGCATCAAATTTTGTATGTATTTGAAAAGCTCTTCTTGAGTTATAGTTTTGGCAATACCTCTGAACTTTATATTGTTTCTCCTGGAACGATCTTCAAGATCCGCCATTTTGATCTTGATGGCGGTTATGTTGTCGTCCAGGGAATTGTGTGCGTCCACCAGTGTATTATGAGCCCCAGCAAAATCTGCCATTTTATTTTCTATATGGCTAACTCTGTCCCCTATGTCCTCTGTATTTCAGGATAATGAGTTACACATGTTTGAAATATCTTTTTTATTGGAGAAGTTCAGTGCGAGTAGCATGTCCTTCATTAAATTCACTGTAATGACATCATTAGTTGCAGGAATGTGTTCAAAAACACTTACAGTTTGAGGAGACATAGTTTTCTGTGCTTCTTTGTCAATTTGATCTTCATAATCGGTGTCTTTCCTTGATTTCTGTTTTGCAGGGCTGTGAATGCTGGAGGAATCGGACATGTTGGCTTCCTCTTCATCTTCTTGTGAAAAAACAGGTAGGTGCTTTTTAAATGCATTAGAAGCTGTTGTTTTTGTATTTTTAGAAGTTTTGGTTGTAGATGTTCTTTTAGTTGTGTTATTAATCTGTTTTTTGTCTCTTTTTTTAGGCGCTATGTGAGGGGAGGAAGAGGTGCTGCCATCTGTGCTGCTGCAGTGCTGCTGTTCCCGCCGTCCGTCGCTATCTTGCCTGATCCTGTGCTCACCGAGGAGGAAGTTTTCTAAGTGCCTGGGAGGCTCCCTGGTTCTCCTACCCTTCATCCTGATAAGTATCCTTGTCTTTCAGGTGTCCAGAGGCTGTTTGGCTGCCGTTCCTGTTGCTGGGGTAAGCTTGGTTCGTCGCTGGATCGAGGACTGGTGAGAGAGCTCCGTTCTCAGGTGGCCATTCCCTGCATCGTCAGGCAACGCTCCCCGCAAAGCCATTTTTGGAGAGCCATTTTGTTTTTTTATTTTTCTGTCTATCGTCTTGTGTCGGGGCTAATATTTTGCTGGATAAGGTGAAGTTTTCACTGGTACAATTTCTGGGTACTTTTTGATCGCTTGATATTACACTTTTTGTGAGGCAAGGTGACCAAAAAGTGGCTGTTTTGGCACAGTTTTTATTAAGTTTTTTTTATGGCGTTCATCTGACAGGGTGGATCATGTGATATCGTTATAGAGCCAGTCATTACAGTTGCAGCGATACCTAATATGTCTCTTTTTCTTTTGATTTTTTTTTACAATTTTTAGGTTAGTTGTAGTACCATGTATTATATTGCAGTTTAACTTTTGGAACAAACTTTTTTTAAGGTACTAACTTTACCATCAATACCCGATTTCCAGACTTTTACTTAGTCGCTTTCCATTCCCCTTTTCACTATGTATGACTAGATACTAGGTTGTATATTGTTAGAGACATAAACTTTCAGTACAGGGGAGATGGAGGGACAACATGATTGACCTCCTCTCTATTCAAACTCCTCCTACCCATGACTTTTTGATGATCATTCAGAGGGGGTCACAGTGGCCACACCCCCCCCCAACTTTTTAGTATTTATCACCTATACAATTGATCGATTCAAAAATGTTTTAGACCAACATACCTATTGGATTCAGTTTGCATCTAACTTCCCTGGCCATCAACATGCTGGCCGCAGTCTCCTCTGGCTTGACAGCAATGAGGCACCTAACTGCTGTATAGTCCATGGGACCCTCCGACGGACATGGATTAAAAGAATCTCTTTTTTTCACCACTACTTTATTGGCGCTGCCTCCTTTTCTTTATGGATAATACAAACATACAGCAAAATACAGAGCACATACCTCTTACATCCAGTGACATTTTCTCTGATGTAGACATTGCATTTCCTCATCTTCTCCATTCAGACCAACCCGCCATGATGACTTCTTTCAGCCATATCTTGTTTCTGCAGAGTTTAACAAAAAGACAATAAATAAATAAAATAGCAATAACTAAGAAAATAAAAATAACTGTGCCCAGGAAATAGCATTTCTTTTTTTTTTTTGACAATCTTTATTTAAGTTTTACATTACAGGAAAACACCACAAAGAACAGAGTGAATAATGAAACATAAATAACAGGCACAAATGCCAACAGGGTCATGTGTACGATTCTTGATGCATTTGATCAAAAAGGTAAAAGTATCCTTAACCCTTTCAGTACCGAGCCACTTTTCACCTTAAATCCCAGGCCGATTTTTGCAAATCTGACATGTGTCACTTCATGTGGTAATAACTTTAGAACGCTTTTACTTATCCAGGCCATTCTGAGATTGTTTTCTCGTGACAGATTGTACTTCATGACAGTCATAAATTCAAGTCAATATATTTCACCTTTATTTATGAAAAAATCCCAAATTTACCCAAAATTTTGAAAAAAATTTTAATTTTCAAAATTTCAATTTCTTTGCTTTTAAAACAGAAAGTGATACCTCTTAAAATATTTATCACTTAACATTCTCCATATGTCTACTTTATGTTGGCATCATTTTGTAAATGTCATTTTATTTTTTTAGGAAGTTAGAGGGCTTAGAAGTTTAGAAGCAATTTTTCAAATTTTCAACAACATTTCCAAAACCATTTTTTTGAGCACCAATTCAGTTATAAAGTGATTTTGGGAGGCTTACCTAATGGAAACCACTAATAAATGACCCCATTTTAGAAACTACACCCCTCAAATTATGAAAAACTGATGTTACAAACTTTATTAACCCTTGAGGTGTTCCACAAGAATTAAAGGAAAATGGAGGTGAAATTTAAAAATTTCAATTTTTGGTAGATTATTCACGTTAATAATTTTTTTCTTGCAACACAGCAAGGGTTAAAAACAAACTAAACCTCAATATACATTACTCTGATTCTGCAGTTTACAGAAATACCCCATATGTGGTGGTAAACATCTCTATGGGTTTGTGGCAGTGGTCAGAAGGAAAGGAGCGCCATACGGATTTTGGAGGCAGATTTTGCTAGAATGGATTTTAGGCACCATTTTGTAATTGAGAGACCCTGACGTACCCCTACAGTGGAAACCCTCATAAAGTGACCCCATTTTGGAAACTACACCCTTCAAAGAATATATTAAGGGGGGTACTGACCACTTTGACCCCCTTTTACGGACTTTGCGGAATTTGGAAACACTTGGCAGTGAAAATGAAAAGTTTAATTTCTTCCAATTAAATTTTGCTTTAGCCCCAAATTTTTCATTTTCACAAGGGGTAACAGGAGAAAAGCACCCCATAATTTGTTACCCATTTTCTCCTGCATACGGCAATACCCCATATGTGGTGGTAAACTGCTGTGGGGGTACATGACTGGACTCAAAACAGAAGGTGCGCCATATGAATTTTGCAGCACAGATTTTGATGGATTGGTTTGCGGGAGCCATTGATTTTTATTTTTTTGAGTTATTGTCTTATGTGGGGGTTCATTTTTTGCGGGATGAGGTGAAGTTTTCATTGGTACCATTTTGAGGTACATAAGACTTTTTGATCGCCTGCTATTACACTTTTTGTGAATCAAGGTGAAAAAAATAGCTGTTTTTATATATATATATTTTTTTTTTGCAGCATTCACCTGAAGGGGCAAATCATGTGATATTTTTATAGAACAGGTTGTTACGGACGTGGTGATTTTTAATTTTGTTTAGTTTTACACATTAGATACATTTTTGAACAGAATAAAATCCTTTTTTTGTGTTGCCTTTTCTGAGAGCCATATTTTTTTTATTTTTTGGGCGATTGTCTTAGGTAAAGTCTATTTTTTTGCGGGATGAGATGACGGTTTGATTGGTACTATTTTGGGGTAAATACGCCTTTTTGATCGCCTGCTATTACACTTTTTGTGAGGCAAGAGGGAAAAAAATGGCTGTTTTGGCATAGTTTTTAAAAAAAAATTGTTTACAGCATTCACCTGGGAGGCCATCTCATGCAATATTTTTATAGAGCAGGTCGTTACAGACGCGGCGATACCCAATATGTCTAACATTTTTATTTTTATTACGTTTTACACATTAGATGCATTTTTGAACATAATAAAATCTTTTTTTGTGTTGCCATTTTCTGAGAGCCATATTTTTTGGGCGATTGTCTTAGGTAGGGTCTCATTTTTTGCGGGATGAGATGACAGTTTGATTGGTACCATTTTGGGATTACCATTTTTTTTTTGTTAAACTTTATTTTTTTAATTTATTTTTTTACTTTATTTTTTGCCCCTGTCTGGAACTTTTGGGGGTCTGATCCCCTGCACAATGCATTACAATACTTCTGTATTGTAATGCATTTGCTGTAAGTGTATTACACAATGTAATACACTTATAGCCTGCTGCCTGTGAGATCCAGGAGGCTGGATCTCACAGGCTTCCGTAGAAGGCAGCCCGATGACTAAGGAAGGCATCGGGCTGCCTTCCCTGCCATTGGGTCCCCATCACAGCAGCGCGGGGACCCCATGGGCTCTTCCTCCCAGCGCCAACATCGCACATGCCGCGGTCAGCGCTGACCGCAGCAGTGCGAGGGTTAATGCACCGGCGCTGGGATTTGTGTCCCGGCTTCCAGCGCCGTACATGTACGGCGCTGGGAGTGTAAGGGTTAGCATGCCATATGTAAAAAGGACATGTATGTAAGACAAAATAAATACATTTGATAACAACAAGGCTGTGATGCCCAAGTGTTGTGTCTGTCTGTGATTTTTGTCTTTCGCCTACAGGAGAGAGATATAATAGACTGAAGGGGTAGGAGAAGGAAAGGAAAGGCAGGAACCATGGAGAAAGAGAAAGGGAGAAGGCCATAGATGGAAAATAAGTCAACAAAGATACCAAGTATATGCTTACTGCGAGATGGGATTTTGTCTGGAGGATAGCCACTTCAACCAAGGGGACCAAAGGTCCATAAAACTATCATGTGAATGGGTTTTCCAACTAGAGTTTCAGGCCTCCAGCCTAAATATGTCCTGCACTTTTTTCGTCCATTCACCTAGTGTGGGAGGGATTGTACTAAGCCAATAAAGGGGTGTGAGCAATTTTACTGCCATAATGAGTAGTGCAGGCAAGTTATGCTTAGAGACAGTACAGTTCTTATCCGAGAGGTTTAACAAAACTAAAGAGGGGGTAAAAATAATGGAGATGCCACAAACACGATTAATAGTTGTGTTAATTTGTCTCCAATAGGGCTGAATTAATGGACAACCTCACCAAATATGAAGTGCTGAACCTAGGTCCATAAGGCATCTCCAACACTCCGCCGGTCTGGCAGGATCAATTTTATGGATAACATCAGGGGAGAAAAATACCCCCTATAATGTGTGAACATACAAAAAATACCCCCTTCCTTTCAGATCAAACCCCCATATCAGATGCTCAGACCCCCATATCAGATGCTCACACCCCCATATCAGATGCTCAGGCTCCCATATCAGATGCTCAGACCCTAATATGAAATGCTCAGGACCACATATTGATGCTCAGATCCCCATATCAGATGATCAGACTCAAAATAAATGAAAAAAATTACCTCTCCTGCTCTGCTACTGCTCTCCATGTCTGGTGTCCTCTCCTGCAGTCCTCGTTCACTGGTCACCTGACTGTGTGCAGCGTCAGGTCATAGTACACACTATATGTCCTGACCCTGTACGCAGATAGGGAAGTGCAGCGTGGCCTGGAGAAGACCAGGGAGGAGGGGTGAGTACAGCGCTCACAGAGCTTCACTCCCCCGCCTCCTGCAGACTAGTGAACACTTCAATAATGGAAGTGTTCACTAGTATTCAAGAATGGCCCCCCTCCCACACTGGGCCCCTGTGCAGCTTAACTGGCTGCCCAGATGGTATGTCCGCCCCTGGGATTAGCTATTAATCTTGGTGTACTGCACACAGATGAACATGGTGATACACTCTCCCTGCAGTCTCCCTGCACTCTCCCTACAGTTTAAGTTGCAAATCTTCACACTGTGATTGGGCCACCCAAGTGGGAAGAATATAATTAGGCAGATTGGCTTGGGTATACCAGATTTATAGAGATTTGTGACAAATTAATTTGGATCGAATCAAAAACCTCAGCGAAGCTGCCGAATAGAATTTTTCAAAACTTGTCTCATGTCTAGTAGCCTTAGTTACGCTTTAAGTGATTTTACAATATAAGGTATATATGCCCTGAACTTCCTGCGTGGAATACAGAACAAATTTAGAAAATTTTATAAAGTGTGAAACAATTTCAGATAGTTTACAGTATATCAATAATGTCCCTATTGGGATGTTCTTTTACTCTTAATTTTCCTACTATGTTGCCAAAATCCTTCTTTTATGGAGAACCTTACCTGACCCTGTGTACTCCCACCACCACTGCACTTGTTCCACTTTGTCTTCAGTATGTACTTTGGACAAAGACATTCATACACACACACACACACACACACACACACACACACACACACACACACAATACATACTGGAAGCATTCATTAACTTTTCCAAGGCTAAAGAGAAGGGATCCAGTTTTGTGATTTGGGGTGCTTTTATTCAAAGTTGTTTTTAGTGTTGTTTTTCTGCATTTCTGTGTGTTTAGTGAAATCATTGGGCCCCATAGCAAGAATCTGAATGGGGCCCCTAACCTTTGCCGCAGGCCCCATAGCAGTGGCGTGGTCTGCCTATATTGTCGGTACGCCACTGCTCCAGATGTTAGCTGAAAACCTATGGGAAAATGAAATACAGTACATAACAAATGGGTGGCATTTTTTACTTTCTTGCTTCTTTTAAAAAATACAGCAAAAATCACAGAAAAAAAGGATAAAAAAACATCCTGCATGATGTGATAATAATGATTGCGGATGTCAGTGGCTACATATATCAAAATAAATCACAGAAAAAGAATATTAATGCACGAAAAATAGATGCAAACAATATATACTTTATAAATAGAGATGAGCGAGCAGTGCTCGGTACGAGCACTGTAGCGCTCGGCTCCCGTGTGAAATGCCCGCAGGCATTGCAGATCCGTCCTCAGCTGCATGTAAGTCAATGAGGACGGATCGTTTGGTATGACACTCATACCAAACGGTTCCGTCCTCACCCGTCTTAAAGTCAGTGGGAATGGAACCGTTTGGTATGAGTGCCATATCAAACGATCCGTCCTCATTGACTTACATGCAGCTGAGGACGGATCCGCAATGCCTGCGGGCATTTCACACGGGAGCCGAGCGCTACAGTGCTCGTAACGAGCACTGCTCGCTCATCTCTATTTATAAACTAAGCCCTCATTCTGATATGATAAAGTCTGAGACTCTTAGCCAATATATTTTGATCAAAAGACATCTGTGCCCGCCTACCCAGCGTCACGGTGGTCTCAGGTCAGGCAGGTCCTACGCTAAATCTACCTATGCTGTTGGGCATCTACGTCCAGGAGCGTGGACTCTGCACATATAGGTGTGTTGCTCCTAGTGACCTCTATGTGCATACAGCAACCAATGAGAGGAGGAGCAAACACACCTATATGTACCATGTAATTAAGGCGCTCAATTTGATAGGAAGGGCAAAAGTGCACAAGAATGCTACTCAAGATAGACTAGGAGCGCATTCACACCTGAAGGTGCCACTCCCTCAAGTACAGACTCAGACTTTGCCATATCAGAATGAGGGCTTAGTTTATACAGTATATATTGTTTGCATCTATTTTTCGTGCATTAATATTCTTTTTCTGTGATTTATTTTGATATATGTAGCCACTGACATCCGCAATCATTATTATCACATCATGCAGGATGTTTTTTATCCTTTTTTTTCTGTGATTTTTGCTTAGTTTATAACATATACCTGAGGGAGTGGCACCTTCAGGTGTGAATGCGCTTCTAGTCTATCTTGAGCAGCATTCTTGTGCACTTTTGCCCTTCCTATCAAATTGAGCGCCTTGATTGTGTGGTACATATAGGTGTGTTTGCTCCTCCTCTCACTGGTTGCTGTATGCACATAGAGGTCATTAGGAGCAACACACCTATATGTGCAGAGTCCACGCTCCTGGACGTAGATGCCCAATGGCATAGGTAGGTGGACCTGCCTGACCTGAGACCACCTTTACACTGGGTAGGTGGGCACAGATGTCTTTTGATCAAAATATATTGGCTAAGAGTCTCAGACTTTATCATATCAGAATGAGGGCTTAGTTTATACAGTATATATTGTTTGCATCTATTTTTCGAGCATTAATATTCCTTTTCTGTGATTTATTTTTAAAAAATACAGCATGGCGTCGCTCTTGTTTTTTTTTTTTTTTTTTGTTCTGCCAACACTTTCTCTATAGGGGAAAAACAACATAAAAATGCTAGTGGTAAGACACATTGTGGATCATTTATTATAACTCTACATGGGTTTCTGGTGTAGAAAAGCTGCAAATTTTATTGCAAGTCTCAAGTGATAAAATTTGTGACTTTTTAGATTTTTCGGACACCCTGGCCACTTTTCCAAAAACTGGGGAACATGGTCTGGAGTAGATTCATTCAACATCAAGTGCACCAGAAAACTGCTGGAGTAGAGTAGACCCAGTGCACAGACAGCAAAACATACGAGAAATTTTTAAAGGTACGTGGCTCTTAATAAATTAGTCATATTTTACTCTAGGTGGGTTTTCACTACGATTCCCGCTGTGTGCAATAAATGCCAGAAAAAAATACCTCAAAATGTGCAAAAAAAATGCAGGGCAAAAAGGGCGAGAGACAAATTCATGCAGGTAAGTATCATAAAGGGGTTTCCTGGTTTAAAAAAACAAATCTTCAAAGGACGAGTGAAATTAATTTACCATGACAGATAAAAAAGACATACTTAAAGGGGTATTCCCATCTCACAAATGTAGTTTGTATAGTTAGATATAGCCATACCAATATTATTACTAATTGATTGTATTTATATAAAATGTACAGTTTAGAAGATTTGCCTATTTTTATAGGCATTGTCCCACACACATCAGTCAGGCCGTTGCCCCTAGTTACGACCACCGTGGCCATGTAGTAGTGGTGGCCGGCTTACTCTTGTTCAAACCCGCTCTGAGGTAACTGCTGTATTGTGAGCGCACATTACATGAGCATGCGGGGAGACATCTTAGAATTGTAGCATTTTTGCCTGTGCTTCCAAAACGCAGAGAAACGGTTCCTGTTCCAAGATCAGTTCATCTCTATGGAGCAGGATCCGTTTGTAAAGTCTGCTGACCATTGTGTTTTGCACAAATAGCGTCCAAAACACAGATGTAAAAGTACCCTAAGATGTGTCTCCACATGCAATGTGCGTTCAGGAGACAGCAGTTACCTCAGAGCAGGTTTGAACAAGAGCAAGCCGGCCACCACTACTACATGGCCACAGTGGCCGTAACTAGGGGCAACGGCCTGACTGATGTGTGTGTGGGACAATGGAGATACAAATAGGCAAATCATTTAAACGGTACATTTTATGTCATTACATTCTATTAGTAATAATATTGGTATTGCTATATCTAACTGTACAAACTACATTTGTGAGATGGGAATACCCCTTTAAAGGATCATTCTCATCTCAGACAATGGGGATATATTGCTAGGATATGCCTCCATTGTCTCATAGGTTCCACCTCTGGGATCCGCACCTCCATCAAGAAGGATCCCTGAAAGTTATGGAGGGCACACAGCGCATGCACAGCCGCCCTCCATTCATTTCTACCATCCCGCCGAAAATAGCTCAGCACTGGCTCGGCTATTTCGATCGGCCCCATAGAAATGAATGGGAGCGGTGGCCGCGCAAGTTCAGTGCGCTCCCATTCACTTCTAGGGGGAGAGCAGTATGCCCCCAATGTCTAAGATGGGAATACCCCTTTAATGATACAAGGGCAGGATTTCGGCGGCCCCGGGCTGATGCTTGACTTGCGGTATCATGTCGCTTAGTAGAGGGCCGGAGGCGGACTTCCGTGGCGCGATCTTCAGGCGCGCAGGTATGATGTCAGAGCGCGCCAAGCTGTTCCGGCACGTGGAACGCATCAGCCGGAGACAGCTAGGCCGGGGGCGGGCTCCTGTGTTCACGATTCCGGAAGTGCAAGCGCGTCACTTCCGGGTCGGCTGACAGAGCGGCGTACTTAAAATGGAGGCAGGAACTCCGGCAGATGCCGATGTCTGCTGTAGCGGAGTTTGCCTGCCTCCTACCAATACGCCGCTCTGAGATCGTCTGCCTCTGCTTCCAGCATGGAAGATTCCAGCCGGAAATCTGCTGAGACTCCCAGGCCCTCCAGCCCGGTAAGCCTCCTCCTGGAGCATGTGCTTTTCCAACTTTCTGTGCACGGGGTTGTGTATCCTTTTTTTCTTCTTAGGTGATGGCTCTTTTCCCTACTTCCAGTATTCAGAATATAGCCTAATTCCTCTCCTTGCTTCTTAGGGCAAGGAGAGTTCAAGATCCGGGACAGAGCCATCACAAAGGAAAAAGTGTGCAGCTTGTAAAAAGTCTTTACCGGCCTCCCATAAGAAGTGGTTGTGCACTCAGTGTACCTCTAAAGTGATTACTGATGAAACACCTTCACTTGTGGAAAGCCTACGCTCCGTTATTAAAGAGGAAGTGGGCGCAGTGGTAGACGCAAAGCTGGCCTTGGTTGCCCCAAGCCCCTCCACCTCTAGACCGCAGCACGTTTTTGAAAATGACTCTGAACCAGATGAGGGAGAAATTTCTTCTGAATCAGACTCCTCTGATATGGATGATTCTGCTGGTTGCCCTTTATGTTCTATTGAGGACACTGAGTCTCTATTAAAGAACATTAGGGCTACTATGAATCTGGAAGACTCTAAGGAACCGCTGTCGATCCAAGACCAGCTGTTCCTAGGTTTGGGCGATAGAAAACGCAGAGTTTTTCCAGTTCATGCAAACATTAATAACATGATTATGAATGAATGGAAAGAGCCTGATAAGAGGCAGATTATATCCAGAATTTTCAAACGCAAATACCCATTTTCTGACAATGACTCGGCTTTATGGGACAAAGCACCAAAAGTTGATGCCCCTATCGCTAAAATATCAAAAAAATCGTCCTTGCCTTTTGAGGATATCGGACTCCTCAAGGATCCTATGCTGCTACCTATACGGCAAGAACCCTGTCCTTATGGCTGTCGCAGCTAGAGGAACATCTACAGTCAGGCACCTGTAGAGAAGACATTACTTCTACTATTCCTGTACTTAAGCAAGCTGCCAGTTTTCTTTCTGATGCCTCTGCAGACATTGTGAAGTTATCGGCAAAATCTGCAGCTCTAGTTAATGCCGCTCGCAGGTCTCTATGGCTCAAATCATGGTTAGGAGACACAGCTTCCAAGAATAAGCTGTGCTCCGTCCCATGTGAAGGGGACAGACTATTCGGCTCAGGTCTAGACAACATCCTTGAAAAGGCGTCCGACAAAAAAATGGGGTTCCCTACGGAATCAAAATTTTTTCATCAGAGACGTAATTTTCGCAGCCAAGGACATAGTAGATTTGAGCAAAGGAAAAAGACCAACAAGAATTGGCAATCCTCAAAAGATAGAAACAAAGGATTCCTGTTTAATTCTGAAAGAAATACAAAACAATCCTCTAAGTGACACCAGGACCCCAGTGGGAGGAAGATTAAAGGAATTTTTTCTTGCTTGGGAAAATATTCTAGCCTCTCCCTGGGTTTCTTCTGTAGTGCTAGAAGGCTACAGACTAGATTTCGTAGACAATCCCCCAGAGTTTTTCATGTTAAACAGAAGCTTGTTAGGAGCTAATCAGCTGGCTCTGGAGCAACAGGTAGATCAGCTGTTGCTCAAAAGAGCGGTCATTCCTGTTCCTCCAGATCAGAGAGGGAAAGGGTTCTACTCGCCGGTATTCCTAGTGAAAAAACCGAATGGATTGTTCAGACTAATAATAAACTTAAAGGGGTTATCCCATGAATAATGTAAAAAATGAAAATCAGACATCATATAGCACATGACAACCTCTTTCTAACAAAGCTAGAACCAGCCCTGTACCTCACATGGATCCAGAGATCTCCACATTCATTGCTCTGCTAGATTTATATCAAGCTGGCAGCTCAAGGGGAGTGTCTTTTCTGCTGCAGCTCAGGAGGCGTGTCTCAGCTCTCCCTATCACAGCTCAGGAGGCAGTTGAAGGATGAAACTGAGCATGTGCGGCCTTCTCCTTGAGTAGGTCAAAGAAATAAGAAATTAAGTGGCACGATACAGATACATTTTACTGAATAACTCAGTGACTATACAAAATTTTTAATTACATGCAATTACAAAAGTATGGAGATCCAGGTGCTGGTTTGAAAACTGTAGAATATTTTTCGTGGGACAACCCCTTTAAACAAGCACATACGTTATGTGAAATTCAAAATGGAGACAATAAAATCTACAGTGAATCTGCTACAAAAAAATTGCTTTATGGTGTCGGTGGACCTTGCCGATGCTTATTATCACATCCAAATCCATCAAATGTTTCAAAAATACCTAAGATTTGCGGTTTACATAAGGGTAGAAATCAAGCACTTCCAATTTCGGGTACTTCCCTTCGGATTATGCGCAGCCCCGAGGGTTTTCACAAAAGTTATGTCGGACGTAGCCAGCTACCTTCATCAGGCGGAAATACTTGTGATCCCGTACCTGGACGACCTGTTGATTGTGGCACCATCACGGGAGAAACTTTTAGAAGACCTCGCATTTACAAAAAACACTCTTTCAAATTTAGGATGGATGCTAAATCTCCAAAAGTCCATGTTAATTCCAAGTCAACAGTGTGTGTTCCTCGGAGTCCGTCTAGATTCAGTTCGCATGTCATCGTTTCTCCCAGTCCAAAAGCAACAGGATTTGATTGCAAGGATACAAACCTTCAGCCGAGCACCGACAGTCACTATCAGAGAAGTGATGACTATTCTGGGAGTAATGACGTCAACAATACCCTCTGTAAAATGGGCACAGGCCCACTCAAGACAGCTTCAGTCCTTCCTTCTATATTGTTGGGACAAAAAACAAACATCTCTCAACAATCTAGTGTATCTGCCATCCAGGGTAAAAACCTCTTTATGCTGGTGGACTTCCATAAAAAATCTCTCATTGGGGGTAGAATGGCGTCATCCGAATCTGATAGTCCTGACCACGGATGCGAGGCAATCGCGTTGGGGAGCCCATCTAAAAAATCGATCCCGACAAGGCCTATGGTCCCCATTTTACTCCCAAGTATCCTCAAATCTGAGGGAATTGTCCGCCGTTTGGAAAGCTCTAAAAGCCTTCGCCCCGATGCTAAAGAAAAAACATGTGAGAATCCTATCAGACAACTCGACAACTGTTGCTTATATAAACAAGCAGGGGGGGACAAAAAGTCACACTCTTCAGTGGATGTCCGGCAGAATTTTCAATTGGGCAGAGCTAAACCTAATCTCTCTTTCAGCGTTACACATAAAAGGTACCCAAAACGAGATAGCGGATTTCCTGAGCAGGAAAATATTAAAAGAAGGAGAGTGGTCCTTGAACGACCAGATATTCAAAGAAATATGTCTAAGATTGGGAACTCCGTTCATCGATCTGTTTGCTTCCAGCAAGAACAAAAAGGTTCAAACATTCTTTTCCTTATCCCGACTAGACCATCCAGCTCAGGTGGATGCTCTGGCAGTACAGTGGCCAGAAACTCTCCTTTATGCGTTTCCTCCATTCTTCCTCCTCTCGAAAGTGGTGTCCAAGGCGATCGAAGAACAAGCGAACCTGATATTGATCGCCCCCTTTTGGCCACGGAGAGCCTGGTTTCCGGTGTTGAAGGCAGCTTCCAAGGGGGACTTCTGGATACTTCCAAGGATAAAGGAACTACTCCATCAGGGTCCTGTAATACATCCGGATGTTCCACACCTCAAGCTAACTGCTTGGAGGTTGAAAGGTCGATCCTAAAAAAGAGAGTCCTTTCCAGTAAAGTGGTGGAGACACTCCTGCATAGTAGAAAACAGGTAACGTCTAAAATCTACCTAAGAACCTGGAACTGTTTTCTAAAAACAGTTTCAGACAAATGGGACCCCTCAAGGGATCCGGATATTTCTCTTATCCTGGATTTTCTTCAAGCTGGCCTGGATAAAGGCCTAAGGGTAAGCACCCTGAAGGTGCAGGTGGCTGCATTGAGTGCCTTTATGGATACCAGGTTAGCAGAAATAGACCTAGTTAAAAGATTCCTTAAAGGCGCGTCTAGACTCAGACCTACAGCTAGACCCTTGGTCCCTCATTGGGATTTGAATCTAGTACTATCAGGTTTGACTAAGTCTCCATTTGTTCCATCTCAGCTGATTTCTTTGAAGCATCTCTCTCTAAAACAGCCTTCCGTCTGGCCATCACCACGGCCAGGAGGGTTGGAGAGATACAAGCCTTCTCTATCGCTCCTCCATATTTTTCAGTCTTCAGTGATAAGATTATTTTGAAGCACTCTCCTGAGTTTCTTCCCAAAGTCTGTTCCAAATTCCATCTTTTTGCCCACAGGCATCGACAGAGAAAGAAAAAGAGTTCGCTACCCTGGACGTGAGGAGATGTGTTCTAAGTTACCTTCATGAGACAGAAAACTTCAGAAAATCGGACCAATTGCTGGTCCAATTTCAAGGTCTGAATAAGGGAAAGGCTGCAAGTAAGGCCACCATAGCCTGGTGGATCACAGACTGTATCTCGTTATGCTACGCAGAAAGAGGTCTTACTCCTCCCCTTAAAATAAAAGCTCACTCTACGAGAGCTATAGCTACATCTTGGGCGGAGCAAGCCAATGCCTCGCTAGAAGAAATATGTCAGGTAGCCACCTGGTCTACTCCGAGTACTTTCTTTAGACACTATAAATTAGATTTCCTGTCTAACAAAGATCTCTCCTTTGGTAGGAAAGTATTATCAGCAGTAGTCCCCCCCTAAAAAAAGGTCTATTTCTCTGTAAATCCTCCATATCATGCTGTCGTGGAGGCGGAGGGATAAAACGTTAATTACTCTTACCGGTAATTTCCTTTTCCCTTTAGCCTCCACGACGGCATGGGGTTTCCCCCCCCTGAATGTTATACTTTCTTTTGGCGTATGACTTATATCGGTGATATGTATTTCTGTTGTTTAATAAAAAGTTAAGCTTCATCCTTGAGTCCTAGGTTATTAACTGGAGTGCGTTGGAGGAGGAGGCGGCATTTTTATTTGCACCATAACTAATTGTTTCCTGCCCCTTAGAAGGTGGAGCACCCTCCATATCATGCCGTCGTGGAGGCTAAAGGGAAAAGGAAATTACCGGTAAGAGTAATTAACGTTTTTTTCGGTATTGAGTCCCTATGACGGAACTCAATACCGGAAAATAAAAACGCTAGTGTGAAAGTAGCCTAATACCTAATGTTTATTATTTCTTCAGGATGCAGTCTGGCCTTGTGATATTGGTGAAGAATTGGGTGACAGCACTTTGTGTGGTACACTTAGAAGGTATGGGATAGCCTGTCTGATCTATTAATATGGGCATAAGCAATGGGCCTGCATGGTGCACTACACATGACTGTCTGGCACCCTATAGAAGCCTTATGTATGTGCAAGTATAAGGCTAAGGTTACACGGCGAGACTGTTCGCGCGACACCTGTCATGGGCAGCATCGCTGAGTAGCGGGGATCCCATAGAAATCCCATGGCATCGCCGCCGCAGTTGCAAGAAGTCCAGCCCTTCTGCAACTTTTTGTAGCACTACTGATTGATTGTAACTACAGCTGCAGTCCAAATGAATGCATTATGTTGTACGCTCTGCTCCATTATCATCTTGATTACTGTAACCTATTACTAATCAGTTTTCCTCTTGCTAAACTCTTCAATCTATCCTGAATGCAGCACCCAGTGAAACATGTCAGGGACATCACAGTGAATCCTTGCCACGGGTGCTGGAAAGCCTAGCTACACCTCTGCCACAGTCTATGCACTCAAAAACCAAATCTACTGGCTGATGTCTGGCTAATGCATTATCACATGTACTCCCCTATTTAGTTGAGGTGGTTGGACCATTGTACACAACAAGCACTGTTTACCTTTTGTGCCACGACTATTTCCTCATAGATTGTAAGCTCTTGTGATCCTCTTCTTTGAACTATTAATTAGTTTGTTACTACATTTCAGAATTTGTTTGTACATGTACCCTCTGATTGTAAAATACAAGTAAATATGTTGGTGCTATATCAAAATAGATTAGTATTATTAGTATTATTATTATGCAATGTGGACTGCAGCTGTCACTCCAATAAAATATCAATCAGTAGCGCTACAAACAGTTGGAATGTTGCCCAGGCCTAATTATTAGCATGCAACCTTCTCATGAATGATAGGTGTGTGAGCGGTGCAATCTACCCATAGAATATTTGCTTTTCTGATTGCAGTTGGGAATTGATGCTGTAATCTGACCATTAATAACTAAGTGTCCCTTTACACGGGACGATGTTCAGGCAGAATGTTGGGAAGGAATCAGCTGATAACATGAGAGCTAGACATGTTACAAAGTTTCTTATGGTCGCTTGAACTATTGATTTATGCAAGGTTGTGTGAAAAGTTAATAAACATTTAAATAAACCATTTTCAAATACCATAAAGGGAAATTCTGAGTTAAAGACATTTCCCCACAAAGAACACTTATCCCATATACACAGGATGGGGGATTAGTATTTGATCGTTGGCGGCCTGACCTCTGGGATCTCTCACAATCATAAGAATGGAGGTCCCCAATTCCCAAGTGACTGGATCATTTGCATGTGTGACAAATGCTTTATTCACATCAATGGGATTGCCAGGGATAGTGCTTTATATCATCCAGAAGTCCTGTAAGAGGATCGAACCTTAAAGGGGTTGTCCGAGTTATATTTACATTATCTAATGGGGCTTGTAACTCACAGATGAATACTTTTCTAATGTACAGTCTTCACTTATTCTGCCGTGTTTCCACACAGCCGATGCCGGTCACGTGACTGTTGACATCATCCACCTGGCTCCTGTGGTGACGTTTCGTGTACAGGCTTCTCCCTGCTTGAGGGAGTGGCCAGGCTCTGTACACGAAACGTCAGAGCCTGGCTGTAACGGGGGTAGTGGTGAGTAGGTGTAATTACACTTAACCACCCCATTCATTTCAATGGGAAGGATCGCTCCCATACAAGTCTATGGAAGCGATCCTTCCCATTGAAATGAATGGGGCGGTTAGGTGTAATTACACCTACTCACCACTAGCCCCGTTACGGCCAGCATGTAAACAGTGAAGAGGAGGCAGCGCTGATACGGCGCGCGCCTCCTCTTCAAACAGCTGATCGGCGGGGGTGCCGGGTGTTGGACCCCCGCCGATCTGATATTGATGACCTATCCTGAGGAGAGGTCATCAATATATATAACTTGGAGAACCCCTTTAAGTATTTTTGGTATATTTGGTCTGTGAGTGATATACATGACTCCCCACTCAAGGGTTGTAGCAGTAGTAGGACAGCACTCGATCCGTCGGTTGCACTGCACGGGAAGGGGGGGCTCCCCACAATCAGTATTCAAGGAATCCCAGCAGGCGTATTTCGTTCAGCTTGGTGTATGCTTTATAATAACCAACAGCACTGTTTTTTTAGGATGCGTTTTGGCCCGTCCAGCCTTTCTCAACTGGCCTTATCCCCACTCAAGGGTGACAGAAGGAACCAGGTAGACAGTTTAACCATGGAGAGGCAATTGGCTTAGTAGTTACAGTATAATCGGAAGACTCAACAAGCATGGTGGTTACAGTCCGTTACTGGGCCATTGTAAAAAAAAGCATATACTTTTTTTACTGGGCTGTGCAGGATACAAGAATGTGGTGCGCTGGATTTTCTTTCTTTTTTTTGTGCTGCCATTTTCAGAGAGCCATATTTTTTTTATTTTTCGGGCGATTGTCTCAGGTAGGGTATCATTTTTGCGGGACAAGATGACGGTTTGATTGGTACCATTTTGGGTTAAATACGCCTTTTTGATCGCCTGCTATTACACTTTTTGTAAGGGAAGGTGACCAAAAAATGTCTGTTTTGGCACGTTTTTTTTTGTTTTTTTTGTTTTTTTTTACTGCGTTCACCTGGCGGGGTGGATGACATGATATTTTTATAGAGCCGGTTGATACCGACGTGGCAATACCTAATATGTTTATCTTTCTTTTTTTACCTTTTTTTTTTGCTTTTTTTTTTGGAAAACGGAGTGTTTTTTTTACTTGAAACTTTTATTATTTTTTTTTTAGGAAACTTTATTTTTTCACTTTTTTTTTTACTTTAGTTAACTTTTGGGGGTCTGTTCCCTTTTACAATGCAGTACAATACTTTTGTATTGTAATGCATTGGCTGTAAGTGTATTACTCAATGTAATACACTTACAGCCTGCTTCCTGTGCGATCCAGGGGGCTGGATCGCACAGGCACGCAGGGATAGCAGCCACGATGCCTAAGGAAGTCATCGGGCTGCTATCCGAGCCATTGGGTTCCTGTCACAGCAGCGCGGGGACCAGATGGCCCCCCCGCTCGCCATCCTGAACTCCCGCACACCACATGTGCCGCGGTCAGTGCTGACTGCGGCACATGAAGTGTTAATGCACCGACATCGGTGTTTTCACTGATGCTGGCGCATTCAGCAGGGGTCCGGCACCTCGGCACAGCCGGACCCCTGCCGCTCATCGGGCGGGCGCAGCTCCTGCGCCCGCCCGATCAGAGCGTCGTACATGTACGGCGCTGGGAGTCTAGGGGTTAACAAAACAACTATTACACAGCACACTTATTTTACACAATATATTTTACACCCAAAATATATTCACCCACCGAATTTACCTAAACCACACACAAGCGTCCCTCCTGCACCTATCAATCTAACGTTCCATATAACTGCAGAGATGAGATGCCGTTAATAATTGCAGCTGTTGCGGTAAACTCTTCCAAGGAGCATACTGTTGTCTTGATATTTCAGGTAGAGAAATACCTGGAGAAAAAATGAATGCCCTTGATCTAAGGAAGTGACTAGACATCTGCCCTGCCACAGCACATCACGAAGGACCATATGATCCCATTCTTGTCAAATCCCAGTACATGATGTGATGAACACCAGAATCATCCATGCCCAATGTATTACTGTGAATTCTGAGATTCAGGAAAAAAAAGACTTAACACGACTTATTTTACTCACTTATATACATGTTCTGCAGGGAGTTACAGACATTATAATCACACTGTCCCTAGTGGAGCTCACAATCTAAGTTCCCTATCAGTATGTCTTTGGAGGAAACGCACGCAAACACAGGGAGAACATACAAACTCCATGCAGATGTTGTCCTTGGTCAGATTTGAACCTAGGACCGCAGCATAGATCTCCAAGGGTTTTTTGTCTTGTACACCAACTGGAAAAAAATGGTTCTTATGATCTCTCTCTTACATTTAATTGTTTCATTTTGCTTGTATATATGAAATGTAACCCCCCACACACATAGGCCAGGCTTCCTACATATCAACAACACCCGCAGTCGAAGCAGTTGACGTAATGTGTTTCAGGTGTGGTGGATGAGTCTTGCTCCTGCACCAGTGATGTAGAGGGATCAGAACTGCGATTTCTGTTGACTGTACTACTGAATGGATTTCATGTTATATGTAGATATTGTGAATGTGGGTTCACCCTCTTGTCTTTTATTTGTACTGTATCAATTTTGGCTCTACTAGGTTTTAATGTGTTTTTTCAATAAAGATTGTATTTTTAACATGTCATTTCTGGTCGAATACCTCTTTTTTTTTTTTTTGTTTGGTGACAGGCTTCCTACTTAGTGTGTCGGTAGGTTCCCAGATGCTCAGTCCTATGACTACAGTATACCTATTAATTGGATATATTATATACTGATAATATCTAGTGATATTGACCCATCAGTATACCCAGAAGCCATGTGGCCATTGTGTCCCTTGTTAGCATTTCTAAGATCCTCGGGACAAGAATGACACATTGTAAAACTTGTGGAAAAGCAGATAGACAACATTCTCTTGGCCAGCAGATTGAAAGGTATTTGGAAGGTCATAAAGTGAAGTTCATGGAGGGGGCTAAGAAACAACAACATATAGCCCACGTGAAGCTCTGGGGCACTCTCTCTTTCCCTGCCACCCCTGGACGTACAGCACTTACCCCAGGTTCAGGTCATGTTATCCTCCTAACATAACTTAACCCCCTAATGCACACTTGGCACAGGCATCTAATCAGTTCTCTTCACAATGCACTGTGCATACCACTGCTTTCCACAGGAGTTACTTGCAACACTTGCAGTTACTTGATTGGTATCTGACATACCTCCCAACCGTCCCGGATTCAGCGGGACAGTCCTGGATTGCAGTGGCTGTCCCGGTACGGGGAAGGAATGTGCCGGCTTATGGCAGCTGTCCCTGCGTCCGTAGGACGCAGAGATAGTTGCCTGCATGGTGATAGTTGCCGGCATCGGCTCACTGCTTCATCAATCATCCCTCCGTACCTGCTGCACCTCTCCATCTTGCTGGTCTGGGAGGGGGGCATGGCCGTCAGTCTGCCTTGGCTCCGCTCCCACCAGACTAGACCAGCCGATGTCCTGCTGGTGATGCTGCTAGGAAGAAGGTAAGTATGCAGTGTTTATTTTTTTAACTTTCTGTGGGGCATATCATATTACTGGGGGCACAAAATTGCTGGGAGGCACAATGTGAGCATATTACTGGGGGCACAAAATTACTATGAGGCACAATGTGGGCATATTACAGGGGGCCACAATGTGGGCATATTACAGGGGGGGCACAATGTGGGTATATTACTGGGGGGCACAGCTGGGCATATTACAGGGGTGCACAATGTGGGCATATTACTGGGGGCACAAAATCACTGGGAGGCACAGCTGGGCATATTACAGGGGGCCACAATGTGGGCATATTACAGGGGGGGCACAATGTGGGTATATTACTGGGGGGCACAGCTGGGCATATTACAGGGGTGCACAATGTGGGCATATTACTGGGGGCACTAAATTACTGGGAGGCACAATGTGGGCATATTACAGGAGGGCACAGCTGGGCATATTACAGGGGGCCACAATGTAGGCATATTACTGGGGGTCACAATGTGGGCGTATTACTAGGGGCACAGCTGGGCATATTACTGGGGGCACATAACGGGGCATATTACTGGGGGCACAGCTGGGCATATTAATGGGGGGCACATAACTAGGGAATAATTACTATGTGGGGCAGTAAGGGGACTGGGTGGGATTAGGTGTATAGTTATGTTTTGGGCGGAGTTAGAGGCGTGACCTACTGCGGAAGAAATTTGCCGCGGTGCGCTTTGTGCGCCGCAAAATATGTCCTTCTTTGTTTGCTTACAAAGTTGCGAGGTATGGTATCAAAACTGGCTCCTTCACAGGTCCTCTGCTGTTTTATAGTGAAGATGTCAGGAACTTATCCAGCTACGATCCTTTGCATGACTGTGTCAGAAGGGTTGGTAGGCTGACCAGCCAAACTCAAGCTCGTCAACCTATCAGCGAGACTGGAGGCCTGGTTGATCAGGTCCCTGGCTTTCTGCTCAATTCCAGAACTAGGAGAGGGATTTACATCAAACTCTTTCTGTGTGTCTTTACCCATGATTGAATAAAGTGTACTGGCTCTGTTTGCTTTATAGGTGAACTTAAGACCTGCTTGTTAATCCTCTTTGTACCAACCTTGGCTTATTTACTGGATTAAACCCTCGTCTGTTGGTATCCTGACTTGGTTAGTTTATGAATTAACCCCTGACCGTGTTTTGGCTCTATCTAACTCTCCTGGTTCTACCCTGTTTGTCTAATACTCTTTGCATGCTGGTCATTCTGGTAGGGCTCCTTCTACCAAGCTCGCACCAGCCTTCTTCTACAATACTCCACAGATATAACCTGGGTCCCTCACAGTCAATTCCATCTGGCCTTGTGACAGGCTATGGTGCAGAAACTAGGGGTAGCCTTAATAACTGGAGTGGTTAAGGAAGACTGGTAGCAGTTTCTGAGTTTGCTTGCTCTGGTTCCGGATGGTGACCATAATATTTACTTACAGAGGACACTAAGAGATATAAGAGATAGTGGCTGCCCCTTAGCTCCAGGCCACCTCTTCACTGCAGTAGTCAGCTACTTGATCCTCACTAGCTTCTGAGGCAAGTGCCATCCACCTCTACTTGCTAGCTAGCTATCATGTTTGATTTGACTGGCTTTCAGTCCCACTAGATGCAGCATTTGATCATTATAATGCACCACAGCCACCAATGTACAGTGTAATAAATCATGAATGACAGTACTTTTCTTAACAGTGCAGATCTCTCAAAGGTTTAAATTTATTATTACCCTCCCTGAAGATAGGGAAAGGAGATTACATAACAGCTAGAGATGAGCAAATCATGCAAAATTTTATTCGCCGAGAATTCACCGAACTTTTCCTAAGCTTCGTATATTCGACGAATAGATTTGTTGAATTTGCGTACAAAATATACGTAATTATATGGCTTTTAGAGAACATTTGCGCACTAATAACGAACGTTCAGGTAAAAAGGTACGCAACCTCTTTGAACACGTACGTATAAGCGTACAAATTGCGTATGAAAATGAAGGGCTTTGCTGGAGAGGAATGGTGGAGCAGGAGGAATGCTCTGAGTCTGACCCCTGGCTTCATATGGATACTGTATCAGCAGATGACAGGAGATCATCCGGCTGAGACTGAGATGAGCGTGCCATCCATTCCACTACCTCATCCACTTTCTCCTCCACTACAATTTTGCGCCTTGGTGGGTTAGCCCGGTGGAACACCGGCCAAGTATTGCAAATACTACTAGTAGATGCTCCGGCTACAGGTCCTTTGGCACTTCTGCCCTGTGCCACCTTCTCCTTTTTTTTTTTTAGAGCTCGAGGTCTGGCTGGAACTGCACCCCTTTTGCTTATCCATTCCAGACATTTTTCAATTCACTCTGTGGCCCTGCAGCTGGTCTTTGTCCCTGTATCTCCCTGTCTCTCCCTATCTCTCCCTGTTTCTCTCTCCCTGCCTGATTAATTACTAGCCCTCAACTTGCCCTGCAGTTTCCCTGATATGTGTAATATGGATTCCCAGAGCAATTACACCCAATTTTCACAAAACAGGTCTCAGAGTCTCAGAACTTCACACACGGTGCTTCTGCTCGTCTCAGCAGTCGCAGCAGAAGTGATGCGTCACTGGCTTACTGAGCCTGAACCAATCAGAGCAAGCCCTGCCCACTAGGTCAGTTGACCGCTTTCTTCCCGGGCTTTTGCGCAGTAAAATTTCGCTAATGAATTAAATTTGTACGCACCAGCGTATACTGTAGAGTAACTTATACGTAGCAATAGCATATAATTTATATGACAACTAGCGAATGCGTACAAAGCCAAAGCTAATAACCTAATCACCTAATATTCGGATTCGCTTCGCAGCTAAAAATTTTCAAGATTCGATACGAATCGACGAATAGATTCGCTCATCTCTAATAACAGCATAATTCCAGGAACGGGACTATCCTAAAGATTTATTTACTGCACAGAGGAAATGGGATTTTATACCCAAAAGGATATGGATAGAAAGCTCCATATCCTTTTTGTTGCAAATATTACCTGTGGATGAATACAATTAGAGCTGCTATTAACCATCACTGGAGGATCCTTACACTCATATCCACAGTGAAATTCCAAAGTCCCCTGATGATATGCTACAAAAGGTATAGCAATATTAGGCACATAATTGTAAGGGCAGATGTGGGCATTATGTGAAAAGCAGCTAAGAAACTATTTTATGTCAACCCTAAAAATGTGAACTTTTCATGTGTTCATTGCTCAGGTGTCATCAAAGGGGACGCTTTCTTACCCGCACACGAGAGAAAGATTCACAATTCAAGATTTCCCAATTCCAGAGCAGAGAGGGGCTATAAAGAGAATCTATTGCTCTTTAGGACCAAGCATGCCCATACATTATATGGGCAACCCAGAAGGTGGGTTATGTTTAATACTTCATGTTCACTGTGGTGTTGCTGCCAGGTGCCTGAAGATTAATTGTGAATGCTAGAGTCTAACCTAAAACAACCCAGTTTGGAACAATAAATATACCTTATGTGCCATGTAAAAAAATTCTTCAAATAATAAATCTAGGCCTGCATTCTACCGACTAAAAATAATCAAATCTATCTGCTTGATCTGCTTCTAAATTTTAACTAACTAACACTTCGTATCTGTGCTGCAGCGATGGCCATAACCCCTGGAAATGAGCAGTGTATAATGTGATGGAAAAATGAATCAATACAGCAAAGGAAGCAATATGGACAGTCACAATACATTACTAAGTGCCTTGTATTAACTTCCTCTACATGATAAATTACATTTGATTAGGTAAGAAATCCATTTTAAGACAAGTAAGATCTAAATATAGAAAATCAGGCTCTTGCCTCTTGAGAAAAAAAAATCACTAATTCCTCAAATTATTTCAACAAATATCCTTATGGTATATTGGTTAAAATGCTGGATTAGAATCACTGCCAAAATTAGAAATAGATCCTGATGTGACACATCTTTGTTAAAAAAGGGAATATGGGATATGAGAAAGTATCTTGAAAACAAACAGATGTATAATTATAGGATGTGGGATATTTATAGCAAAAGTCTCTAAAATAGTTTGTTCTACACTAAAATATTCTTAGGATTGTTTTCGATTAAAACAAATGTAAAAATAAAAAATTAAAGGGTACACTAGTTGTGTACATTCCATAGGGGCAGACCATGGGACCTTTGTGCTGGGGGGGGGCTGCTGGTCTGCTATCAGAGCTACATCTATTTCAGGGCCTGTCAATCTGAATGGTAGATAAGACTGTCAGGGCTCATGCCCACGAGTGTACTTGCACACTTCCGTGCTGCAGACCGCAAATTGTGGTCCACTATGCATTTCCACCGGCTGTGTGCATTCCACTTTTGCGTATGCGGATCCACTGACTTGAATGGGTCTGCGATCAGCAACATATGGCCAAAGATGAAACATGTATGAACACAAACATAGATCAGAAGCCCATTGAAGTGCTTCGTAGTGCTTCCGTGGGCTTTGGGATTCGTGCCTCCTCACTGTGAAAAGCTAGGTGAAGCACTGTCTTCGGTCATAAGTCATTTAAGTCAATAGGCCCGTATATAGCGGACTGGCCGTTTATGGGCACTAAGCAAGTACGCTCATGGGCATGATCCCTAACACATCTGCTGTACAGCGACTAAAAGCTGCTCAAAGAATCAGCACTTTTCTTAAACTACTGTAGCTATACAGTCTGCAAAACTGAAGACCCGGACCCAATCTATTGGGAAGTAGGGAAAGTCCACTAATCTAAAACACCTATTATCCACTCAGGTTATCTAGTGGTCCCATAAACAGGTAAATACCCCAAACGGGCACTGCTACACAGCGGCCACCAATTCACCCCAAGATGCCCTGAAATTCAAGGGGTCACATTATCTTTAGTCACCTACTAACTAGGTGTAAGTCTGGATTACAAACAAATCACCATAAGAGTTCTATACATCAGCCACACAGGGGTCAAATCGATATTGAAAATATATTCACAGTGCTGGCATTATAAATGTGATACCAAATCCATGTCAAAAGTTCTAGAATGTATATTAATCTCACCATCAATGACCATTCACTATTTCCTAAGGAGATTTATGAGTCTGAGGCAAAGATCACTCTCAGCACACACCTCCCCATATAGTATCAATGCGTTTCTACACTATGGTTCATCAACTAATGTAACAAAATATACATAATTAAAAATATCTATCTATCTATCTAATCACAAATAGCAGCACACTCTTGAAGGCCCAGGTGCAAAAAAATCCTCTGAAAATCGTGGGGGATCCACAATAGATAAGGTAAAGCAAAGAGGCAGAATTTTTATATATAAATAAGCAAATTACTCCATATCAGCATGGCTTCATGAGGGATCACTCATGTCAAACTGATTTAATCAGTTTCTATGAGCAGGTAAGTTCTAGACTTGACCGTGGTGAATCAATGGATGTCGTATATCTGGACTTCTCCAAAGCATTTATAGAGAAGTATCGGGCATGTCGAAACCTATTGGTGGACACAATGAGAGCGCAAAAACATAGAGTAGTACGTCCTAAATAGAGATGAGCGAGTAGTGTTCGATCGAGCCGGTATTCGATCGAATACTACGCTATTCGGCATACTCGATTTCGATCGAGTATAACGGCGATGGCGCACTTAGAATTCGTTTCCCCTCCCACCTTCCCTGGCGCTCTTTTTCCACCAATCACCATGCAGGGGGGTATGACAGGCCCGCAGAGCACGCTGGCAGCGCGAAAACGGCGTCTACATGGATTGGCTGGAAAAACCACGTGACCTCGAATATTAAAAACTCAGGTCTTCCTGCTCGTTCGCATATGCTGCGTGAACTTAGTCAGGGACAGAGGCTGGAGAAGGGAGAGATAGGTTTTAGCTGTTGGACAGGCAGGAGCGTGATTAAAAGCCCTTATCAGGGCTACTATAGTGCAGTACAGTGATAGCTTTACTACCATATACACTCTGCAGAGAACGGCTGCTGTATTCAGGGATAGCTGCTGGAGTAGGGACAGAGAGAGGCATTAGTGGTGTATTAGGTGCTCTGCTACATACCAAACTATATTTGGCACTACTGTTCTGCGTTCTTTTTGGCTGCAAAACCCTGTTATATACCTAGTGTGTATATGCACCATCTGATCTTCTGGCAGTATACGGCTGTGTACATTTTTTTTTTTTTTTAAATACAGTTTCTTTGGCTCTAGTGTTCTGGGTTCTGTGTGCCTGCAATACCCTTTTTGTATACCAGGTGTAAATACCCACCGTCTGACCTGTTAGTTGTGAGAGATAGGTTTTCATATATATTGTGTAAAGCCTGTACTACTCATCTTTGACCACTAGATGGCAGCTAGTTAGCAATGTGAGTCACGTGAGCACTCTCTTTGTTCTAACACATGTTAATTTGCCTGTTTCAAATTAACCAATGAACTTAGTGTTGAAGTTCCTGAACAACACCCTTGTGTCAAAGAACCAATCACTCTGCTTAAGTAACGCCCCTTTTTGTCTATGTCATAACTACTATAAAAGTGACTGTCTCTTTAATAAACGCTCTCTTGCTTGGGGGATCTGAAGTATTTTCAATGAAACCAATCTGTGTGTGGTATCATTGTGAAAGTGGTCTGAGCATATGCATACCTATACTTCTAATGATTTGGCACCACACAAAGAAGAAGAGTATCGCTGGAAGTGCGATGACATAGTACACGGCTGTGTACCTAGAAATATTAAAAAAAGGCATTTTATTTGGCACCTGTACTGTGCGTTCTGCGTGCTTGCAAAAATCTTTTATATACGTGGTGTTAATACACACCGTCTGACCTGTTAGTACACGGCTGTGTACCTAGAAATATTAAAAAAAAAGGCATTTTATTTAGCACCTGTACTGTGCGTTCTGCGTGCTTGCAAAAATCTTTTATATACGTGGTGTTAATACACACCGTCTGACCTGTTAGTACACGGCTGTGTACCTAGAAATATTAAAAAAAAAGGCATTTTATTTGGCACCTGTACTGTGCGTTCTGCGTGCTTGCAAAAATCTTTTATATACGTGGTGTTAATACACACCGTCTGACCTGTTAGTACACGGCTTTGTACCTAGAAATATTAAAAAAAAGGCATTTTATTTGGCACCTGTATTGTGCGTTCTGCGTGCTTGCAAAAATCTTTTATATACGTGGTGTTAATACACACCGTCTGACCTGTTAGTACACGGCTGTGTACCTAGAAATATTAAAAAAAGGCCTTTTATTTGGCACCTGTACTGTGCGCTCTGCGTGCTTGCAAAAATCTTTTATATACGTGGTGTTAATACACACCGTCTGACCTGTTAGTACACGGCTGTGTACCTAGAAATATTTTTAAAAAAGGCCTTTTATTTGGCACCTGTACTGTGCGTTCTGCGTGCTTGTAAAAATCTTTTATATACGTGGTGTTAATACACACCGTCTGACCTGTTAGTACACGGCTGTGTACCTAGAAATATAAAAAAAAAAGGCATTTTATTTGGCACCTGTATTGTGCGTTCTGCGTGCTTGCAAAAATCTTTTATATACGTGGTGTTAATACACACTGTCTGACCTGTTAGTACACGGCTGTGTACCTAGAAATATTTTTAAAAAAGGCATTTTATTTGGCACCTGTACTGTGCGTTCTGCGTGCTTGCAAAAATCTTTTACATACGTGGTGTTAATACACACCGTCTGACCTGTTAGTACACGGCTGTGTACCTAGAAATATAAAAAAAAAGGCCTTTTATTTGGCACCTGTACTGTGCGTTCTGCGTGCTTGCAAAAATCTTTTATATACGTGGTGTTAATACACACCGTCTGACCTGTTAGTACACGGCTGTGTACCTAGAAATATAAAAAAAAAAGGCATTTTATTTGGCACCTGTACTGTGCGTTCTGCGTGCCTGCAAAAATCTTTTATATACGTGGTGTTAATACACACCGTCTGACCTGTTAGTACACGGCTGTGTACCTAGAAATATTAAAAAAAAGGCCTTTTATTTGGCACCTGTACTGTGCGTTCTGCGTGCTTGCAAAAATCTTTTATATACGTGGTGTTAATACACACCGTCTGACCTGTTAGTACACGGCTGTGTACCTAGAAATATAAAAAAAAAGGCATTTTATTTGGCACCTGTACTGTGCTTTCTGCGTGCTTGCAAAAATCTTTTATATACGTGGTGTTAATACACACCGTCTGACCTGTTAGTACATGGCTGTGTACCTAGAAATATTTAAAAAAAAGGCCTTTTATTTGGCACCTGTACTGTGCGTTCTGCGTGCTTGCAAAAATCTTTTATATACGTGGTGTTAATACACACCGTCTGACCTGTTAGTATATGGCTGTGTACGCCAAATATTGTAACAAAAAAAAAAAATGCGGAGGGCTAGCGAAATCGGACGTGGACGGGGGCGCGGAAATGCTGTTGGGGGCCTTGTTGAAGCCAGTGGGGATACAATGCGTGCTGGTGAGGGGCAGCCAGGATTCCGCTCATCCAGAATCCCTGCCTTTATGGGACAGTTAAGCAGGGGGTGGGTTA
The DNA here is from genome assembly GCA_900303285.1 of Rhinella marina. NCBI lineage: Eukaryota > Metazoa > Chordata > Amphibia > Anura > Bufonidae > Rhinella > Rhinella marina. The sequence continues at coordinate 18,004 of ONZH01006896.1, read as the reverse complement.
CACCGCTGTTGAGGCCTGAGCAGGTTGAACAGGTGGTGCAATGGATAGCCGATAGCGCTTCCACACAGTTGTCCACCAGCCAGTCATCCACACAGTCTCACTCTGACCCTCCTTCCTCCACACCTGGCCAACAGAGTCAAACCACCCTTGACCCCTCCCAGGAGCTCTTTTCGGGTCCTTTTTAAGATGTGCCGGAAGAATCCCTGGAGCTACCAGAGGAATTTGTTTGTAGTGATGCCCAACCACTTGAGTATTCGCCATCTCCTGCTGATGTGGACCCTGAACCAGCATCTGTTATCATGAGCGATGATGATGATGAGACGCAGTTGCCATCAAGGGAGGCTGTTGGAATGTCCAGTAGGCAGGAGGAGGAGCAGAGTGAGGAAGTGGAAGAGGAGGTGGTGGATGACGAAATGACCGACCCCACTTGGCCAGGGGTGATGTCCAGCGGGGAAAGCAGTGGAGAGGTGGTGGTCTGCGCAGCACCAAAAAAGGCAGCAAGAGGCAGAGGGATGTCTAGAGGCAGAGGGATGTCCAGAGGCAGAGGGATGTCCACAGGCAGAGGGATGTCCACAGGCAGAGGACAGTCCAGACAGAGAAGTGAGGCCACAGCCAGCAGGGCCGAAGCTGTTTCCGGCAGCAGGCAGTCGCGCGAAGCTCCCCCATCGAGGCCTCGTACTTCTGTGGTGTGGAGATTTTTTAATGTTTGTGCAGATGACAAACTGAGCGCGGTTTGCACACTCTGCCACTCAAAACTGAGTAGGGGCTCTGAGAAGAGCAATATGACCACCTCAGGCATGCGGCGTCACTTGGAAGTCAAGCACTGGGCTGAGTGGGAGAGAGCAAACGCAATACAACCTGCGTAAGGTCTTCCTGCCACTGCCTCTTCCCCTTTGTTGTGTGCTGCCACTGCGGTCCAGACCTCCAGCCAGGACACCTCCACATCTGCCTCTGCCTCGGCTACTTTGGGGCCTTCTCCTTCAGCCTCCCCTTCCCCCGCATCTTCGCCTACACCTTCACACTCCTCGTCCCATCAACTGTCCATCTCGCAGGCGTTCGACCGCAGGCGGAAGTACGCCTCGAGTCACCCCCAAGCCCAAGCCTTAAACTGCCACATCTCCAAACTTCTGGCCCTGGAGATGTTGCCGTTTAGGCTTGTGGAGACGCAGGCCTTCCGCGACCTGATGGTGGCTGCCGCACCTCGCTATTCCGTCCCCAGCCGCCACTACTTTTCCCGGAGTACTGTCCCCGCCCTGCACCAGCACGTGTCGCGTAACATCAGGCGGGCCCTGAGGTACGCAGTCAGCGCAAAGGTCCACTTGACCACCGACTCGTGGACAAGCGCTTGCGGCCAGGAACGATACATCTCTTTGACGGCACACTGGGTGAATGTTGTGGAAGCGGGGACGGGGTCGCAAAGACAGAAGGCCTACCTACCACCCCCGCCCAAGATTGCCAGCAGGGGTTCTGATAAACCCCCCTCCTCTTCCTCCTCCTCCTCTGCCTTAACATCGCCCTCAGCCGCTAGCTGGAAGCGTTGCAGCACTGGCGCGGGGAGACGTCAGCAGGCGGTGCTTAAGCTCATCAGCTTGGGCGACAGGAAGCACAGCGCCCCAGAGGTGAGGGACGCCATATTGCAGCAGACGGAGATGTGGCTGTCGCCGCTGCAGCTAGGACCAGGCAAGGTCGTGTGCGATAACGGCCGTAACCTGGTGGCGGCTCTGGAGCTTGCCGAACTCAATCACGTACCCAGTGGCGTAACTACAACTAACTGGGCCCCACAGCAAATTTTTGAATGGGGCCCCCCCAGAAACTTCTTCGCAACCCACAACTCACATGCAACCCTCACTCTTGTGACTAGTCAAGATTGAGCTCTCCCAGACAAGGCCTGACAGCCGCTCCATCCGTTTCCTATAGTGTCACTGTATATAATGTAATTGTATAATACTGTTGAGGGGGCCCTGACAAAAAAATCAATTAGTCTCCCTCCTGAGGGGGCCCCTTGTGGGTCTGGGCCCCAAAGCAGCTGCTTCCCCTGCTTCCCCTATTGCTACGCCCCTGCCTGGACACATGTATTATAGAACTTATAAGCCTTTTTTAGACATGTATCTTGAGTGTCAGCACCATGAATGAGCTTTCTCTCCCTAGCCCTAGCTAGGCTAGACTAACTTGAACTGCCCTACCCATTAGAATGTTCTTTCCTCCTCTATATATATAGGGGGTAACACCAGCCCCATTTAGTGGCTGTTAAGAATATGGCCTGGTAACACCATGTGCATACATTAAATAGACTAATAGATACTTTTTAGATGCCAGTCTTATCCCATTCGCTACATGTACATAGCTGGAATGAACATGGCACCTGCTCGCACGTCATTAAAGGTTTTAGATGCCGTGATCAAGTAAGATCACAGGCTGGCATCTAAAGGGTGAAAAACCCGCTTCTTACCAGCATCCTCTCGCTAAAGAGACTCTGGGAATTGAATCTGCAATTCTTATTTTGGCCAGCAGGTGGCAGACCAACATAAGAAATGAGCAGTTCTGAACAATTAATGGGTCTAAAAAATGATTGTTCAGAATTAAAAGAAACTATTTGGATTTTGTAGGCTCAAATATGAGCTTCAAAATCGTAAAAATGTTTAAAAAAAACTTAAAAAATTACAAAAATATAAAAGTTTAAATCACCCCCCTTGCCATAGAATAAAAGAAAAATACATAAACAACAAACATATAAAGATCATAAATATCACTGCAAAGGCTGTACTATAAAAATATTTTTCCTATATGGCGATTATTGTAACAGAAAAAAGGGTCAAAATGGCCAATTTGCCATTTTTTCATCATTTTTCTAACCACAAAAAATGTAATATGTGCTCAAAAGTCACACACTCCAAAATGGTATCAATAAAAACTACAGACTGTCCCACAAAAAATGAGCCCCAACACAGCTCAGTGGATATAACTATAAAAAAAGTTATGGCGGTCAGAATATGGTGATGTAAAAAAAATTCTTTTTCTCAAAGTTTACATTTATTTTTACACTATTTAGACATAAAAACCTATTCATGTGGGGTATCATTGTAATCTTACTGAACCAGAGAAACAGAACGCCGTGGGAACAAAATCCGTAAAACGGTGGAGTAATTACGTTTTGTTTTTTTTCTCAATTCCACCCTATTTGAAATTTTTTTCCCCGCTTCCCACTACATTGTATGCTATATTAAATGGTGGCATTAGAAAGTACAAAAGTTATGGCTCAAGGAAGATAGGGAACAAAAATGAAAATGCAAAAACAAAAAACCTCCGGTATCCTAAGGGTTAATAAAGCCCTGCACATGCAGTGGATCCTCTGCACTGCTTTACTACATCAGCACTGCTTTACTACAACCAAGAGGGATGATGCAGCAAACGCCAGTCCATGGCTACACTGATGGACTGATGTCCGTAAAAGTTGTTGGACAAGTATCCCATTGGGTAGCGCAATATCCAGGATTCTTGTTTATTACATAATGCTGGACAGTATGCACAGCTCTCAATACAATTAGTTTTCAGGGAAGGTATTTAGCTTTTCTCATAGCCACTAAGCGATATTGATTCTTTGAAGGAGGAGAAAATTAAGCATTAAACATGAAGCGTCCCCTTTTTAGATTTTCAAATAAATCACATCACTTTGGTGTTAATCTTTTAATTCAGAAAGACGGAGTGATATTTTACATGTACTGAACCTGCTAGCATAGACAGATCACCAGGGTAAATCTATTGATTAAACCCTATACAACAGTTGGTCAATTGTGTTTCCATTACTAAAGGCTTTCCTAGTCCAACTAAACACAGAGAACATTGGTCTTCAATGGACATATATGACATGTTTCATTTTCACATTTCTCAACTGCTTAAAGGGGCTCTCCAGGAATTAGGTAAATGAAAATACTTAAATATTACTTCATTATACATATATTCCAAATACCTTACAGTAGTTAAAATGGCTTGTTTTGTCTGGGGAGCAATTATTAGGAAAAAACAAAATGGACACCGTCCTATTAGTTCACATAAAACCTGTCCTAATCACACAGGAGAACAAGTTTCTTTATAACACTGAGGTAAAGAGCTGCCTCATCCTCCTCTCTGCTCTGGATTATGATCCTGAATACAGCTAATAAGATCTGTAGCTGAATTTCTGTAGGAATGGAGTTCATGAGCAGATGTGGCTGATGAGCAGCAGCTTTTGTATGCAGTCTCCATTACCACAGCCCCACATTACCACAGTCTGTTCTGTCCGTCCTCGCTGTACTTCATGTCTACTCATAAACTCCATTCCAACAAATATTCAGCTAAATATCATATTAAACTGTATTCAGGATCATAATCCCTGACAAGCAGAGCGGAGGAGAGGATGATGCAGCTTTTTACCTCAGTGTTGTAAAGTAACTTGTCCTCCTGTGTGATTAGGACAGGTTTTGTGTGTACTAACAGGACGGCGGCTATTTTGTTTCTCCTGATGATTACTCCCCAGACAAAACAAACCATTATAACTAATGGAAGGTATTTGAGAATATATTTATAATAAAATAATATTTACGTATTTTCATTTTCTTAATTCCCGGAGAACCCCTTTAATCCTGAAGAGAAAATTCTGGATGGAGACAATCAAGTCTGTCACTGTAATCTTAAGAAACTGTAATCTTTTTCACATTGATGATCTTTAGGATAAGTCATCAATATCTGATCGTTGGAGGTCCAACTACTGGCACCCCTCAAGAGGCCGTGGTGCCCCAGTGAGCGCTGTGGCCTCCTCACAGCTTACCAAGCACAATATCATACATTGTAATAGCGGAGCTTGGTATTGCAACTCAGGCCCATTCACTTGAATGAGACTGAGCTGCCCCTAAGCCATTCAAATGATGACCAAGGCCTAGAAAGATGCTGCAACACACAATGAAGTGTCGTAGGATCTTCAACCAGCTGATTGTCAGGGTGCCAGACACCCACCGATCAGGTATTGATGAACTGATAGGATAGGCTATCAATATACGAGGGGCCACACATGTGCGTTATGCTCCCATTCACTTCTATGGGAGCAGCAGGGAGCAGCGCTTGGTGGTGGATGGACCCTGGGAAATCCGGGTCCTCCAGCCACAGCGCTCCCCTCTCCATTCTCCTTGTAGGTGCGGGTCCCAGAGGTGAGGTGCAGGTCCTAGCGATAAGCCCCCATTGTCTATGATGGGAATACCCCTTTAACTACAAAGCCCTATAGGGAGTCTGAGGTAGTCTGAGACACACCCCCTCTCTTATCATTGGTTCAGGCTGCTGTTCTCCTACCCTCTGGCAGCTCTGCCTCCTCAGATTGTTTGCTGTGTATAAATACAAGTCTATAAGTGGCTCACCAGGAAGTCAGTGCATTAAGGGATGGTATTTGTTACAACAAAGGGGAATGATTATAAAGTAGATATTACTTTCTTTGTGTTTGTGCCTTTTTCTTTGGTCATCTATTACATTATGTTATAAATACGTTTCATTGCCTATAACTAGTGATGAACGAAGTTCTTGAAAATTTGATTTGGTTGCTTTGCAGAACTTTACAAAAAAATTTACTTTGTGATGAATTACTTCATCACAAAGTGCATTTCTTTGTAAAGTCACTAAAGCAAAAGCAACTGGTAGTCACAGTCATGTCACTTTGAAAATCAAATCACTATGCACATTTGACAATAATAAGTACAGAAGATCCATGGAGTGTGGCATCAAACTTAATTTAATTCCATTTATTAAAGAGGATATCCCATGACTAATGTAAATAATTATAAACAGACATCGTATCTCTTTCTAACAAAGCTAGAACCAGATCTGTATCTCACATGGATCCAAAGATCTCTCCATTCATTGCTCTGCTAGATTTATTTCAAGCTGGCAGCTCAAAGAGAGTGTCTTTTCTGCTGCAGCTCAGGGGGCGTGTCAATGCTCTCCCTATCACAGCTCATTAGGCAGTTGAAGGATGAAACTGAGCATGTGTGACCATCTCAATGAGCAGGTCAAAGAAATAAGAAAAAAAACAAACAGCAGGTGGAGCTATACAGATACATTTTAGTAAATAAATAATAATTTTGAATTACATGCAATTACAAACGTGTTCACAGCCAGGTGCTGGTTTGAAAACTGTACAATATTTTTGTGGGACAAACCCTTTAATTTAAAAAACCTTTACCTATCTAAAAAGGGGAATGATATTTGAAAGTTATATTGGAAAAAATAGAGTTCCAAACTGTTTAAAGCTCTAAAAGAGCAGAGTTACATTTTACATTAGAAAGTAAATTTACTAATCCTGTCTAATATTTAGGTAGCATAAACTTAGATCTGGTAAAAAAAAATGTGGCAAATTTATGACAGTGCCCATGTATGATGAATTTGGTGCATTTTGTTAGAATTTTTTATCACCTATTTTGATGCACGTTGCCATATATTAAGCTATACCCCTTTCCATCACACCTTTTCTTAGTGAGGTGCAAAAAAGTGTCTACAACGCATCATAAATATGGCAAAGCACCCGTCACTGCTTAAGGGTTTATAGTTGGTTCACTACTGAAAAGGTTAATGTTATGGTTCACACTTTAAAAGCTGTTAAAATAGTTATTGAGATGATCTATGCACTATGTATCCCAAATAGTTAAAGGGGTTGGCCACTTTCTGGTTGCTGTTGACCGATGTGTATATAAGATGACCATATAGCATTTACTAATGCACCATTTTCTATATTTCATAAGGTATGCTCCCTTTTGTGCTGTCCACACTCGGGTCCTGTCCATAAAATGGCTGCTGACGGAGGGTTATGTGACCAGGCAAATCACATCCATGTGATGTCTCCTCCATTCATATATACTGTACCTGCCATCTGCACTTGCACTGTTGGGAGTTTAGCGCAGGTGTAGTGTAGAGCTGGGCGATATAGCCAAAAAAAAAAATCTCGATTTTTAAAAAATTTTGGACGATTCACGATTTAAATCTCGATTTTCTTATGTTATTAAAAATATAAAAATAAAAATAAAAAAAGCCTACTGTGCCCCCATCAGACCTCACATCAGCCCACTATACCCCCATCAGACCTCAGATCAGCCCACTGTGCCCTCATCAGACCTCAGATCAGCCCATTATGCCCCATCAGACCCCACATCAGCCCATTGTGCCCCATCAGACCCCACATCAGCCCAGTGTGCCCCATCAGACCTCAGATCAGCCCACAGTGCCCCCATCAGACCTCAGATCAGCCCACTGTGCCCTCATCAGACCTCAGATCAGCCCATTGTGCCTATCAGACCTCAGATCAGCCCATTGTGCCCATCAGACCTCAGATCAGCCCATTATGCCCCATCAGACCCCACATCAGCCCATTGTGCCCCATCAGACCCCACATCAGCCCATTGTACCCCATCAGACCCCACATCAGCCCATTGTGCCCCATCAGACCCCACATCAGCCCACAGTGCCCCCATCAGACCTCAGATCAGCCCACTGTGCTCTCATCAGACCTCAGATCAGCCCATTGTGCCCCATCAGACCCCACATCAGCCCATTGTGCCCCATCAGACCCCACATCAGCCCATTGTGCCCCATCAGACCATTGTGCCCCATCAGACCCCACATCAGCCCATTGTGCCCCATCAGACCCCACATCAGCCCAGTGTGCCCCCATCAGACCCCACATCAGCCCAGTGTGCCCCCATCAGACCTCAGATCAGCCCACAGTGCCCCCATCAGACCTCAGATCAGCCCACAGTGCCCCCATCAGACCTCAGATCAGCCCACAGTAGTGCCCCCTTCAGACCTCAGATCAGCCCACATTAGTGCCCCCTTCAGACCTCAGATCAGCCCACAGTAGTGCCCCCTTGAGACCTCATATTAGCCCACAGTCGTGCCCCCTTGAGACCTCAGATTAGCCCACAGTAGTGCCCCTTCAGACCTCAGAACAGCCCACAGTAGTGACCCCTTGAAACCTCAGATTAGCCCACAGTAGTGCCCCTCGATTAATCGCCCAGCCCTAGGGCAGTGTGTTTGAAAGGAGGAGACATCACATGGAGGTGATTTCCTGGTCACATGACCCTTCTTCGGCGGCCGTTTTATGGACAGGACTTCTGTGCGGACAGCACAAAAGACTTAGCAAACAAGGGGGCATACCTTATGAAATATAGAAAACGGTGCAGAATTTTACCAAAGGCTATATTAGTAAGTGCCATATAATGATCTCACAAAGACACTGATCAACAGTAACCAGACAGTGGCCAACCCAATTAAATGTAGGTTGAAATAGTTAAATTGGAAGTTCTTAGTTGGTTGCCAGAAGACCGGCTGTCTGGAGTAGAGAGCTCCTAGCCAGCAAACCTAGACTAAAGACCTGTTTGCTGTGTACTGCTAAAAAGTAGCCACCGTGAAGACTACGACCACCTTCATCATCTCAACTACCACCAGGGGCGTAACTACCATAGCGGCAGACCATCCGACTGCTATGGGGCCCAGGGCAAGTGGGAGCCCAGTCTTAGTTGGCATTATCCCCTCTTCTACTGGAGGTGAAAACTTGGTCAGGACTCTACCCTCTAAAGGAACAACTTTTAGCAAATGAGGCAGTGGAAAATGGCCCTCATTGAAAAGGGTTTAGGCAGAAACCCTTCTGTCCTGTGTGGGGGGCCTGGTTTGATCCTTGCTATTGGGCCCTTACTTCTCTATGTACTACACTGGCTTCGACTCCCATCCAGGTCCAATCCCATGCCTCCCCCCGTATAAAGTTCTAGTAGGCTATAAAGCCTTAAAGAGAATCTGTCACCAGTGACCTCCCTATCAAGCTCTTTGCATAGACACATAGCTGTGGTTTTAATGACTAAAATGCTTTTTTCATTTTTTTTCCTTTGTTGATCCGAGGCTCCTTTCCTGAATTATTAATTACTTTTGAAAATTATTATGCAAATTAGGTGCAATGACGGCATCACCATTGCTCTTGTGGCACCCAAGCCCAGGGGCTGATTGGCCATAGACCTCCGCAGCATATATATTTAGTGGCACAGATTTAACCCTTTGCAATTCAGAGGTTAAATCACCAGCAAATTGACAGCAAAATCTGCACACAACTCAATCTGCGTCAGAATTTCCGCTACTAATATAATATTTTCCGGGTCTACCCTGATTGCCAGGATTTCCCATTACTGTGGGAATCCCATCGTCAGCTGTTTGGGTCTTCTTAGCACAGTATATGGGATGAGTCTTACATTCATTTAAGAAAAAGGAAACCTAATAACTTTAGACATGATGTCATATGGACAGCAGCAGCGCACTCGCCACTGTCATAGTCCTTCCCTGATCAAGACCCAAATAATGGGGGTGTTTCTGAGCACAAGAGATTGGAGGGAGGCTTACGGTATTCACGTAGATCCGTGCTGCTTTATATTTAATTACTGTAAGTGGTGTTACATATAGCCTGGTGCATCGACTTGTGAAAGGAGAGTGTTGCAAGAAGTGAAGCAGGGAAGTGGTTAACCAGAGGTCCCTCCCGTCATCTCATTTGCGCACATTTCCCGTGATCATATTGTGCCAGCTCTGCTGGGTGGAGAAAACATTCCCTAATCAGTTACAGGCACAGGAAAGTACTTGATTTGTCGCCTTTGCATTGGGTTAACCCTTTTCTGCTGAGTAAACCTTTATACTGCTTCATAGAAGTGGGCAGGGGCCAGCACTTATTACTTACACATTATACAGTATATAGCCAGGTCACGTGAGTATACAGCAAGAGCATAGCTAGGGCCTCATGTACACAACCACATCCATGTGCTATCCACATTTTTTGCTGACCCATTCATTTCTACGGGGCCATGCATAATCCATATTTTTGGCGGATCCATGTGTCCATTCCACAAATTATACAAAACATGTCCTATTCTTGTCCATATGGCGGCAAAAATTAAGTCCTTTCTATTGATGGGGGTGAGAAATTGTGGAATGCATTTGGATCCGTTGTTTTTGGACTGAAATACGATTTCGTCCGTGTGCATGATGCTTAAGGCAGCAGATATGACTTTAAATGAGTTAAAATCCGTTGTATGGTAAAATCTCCACTGGATTAAAATAGGATCTGAGCTACTCAACTTTTTATGAAGATTTATTCTATACTAGCTGAAGGACCCGGCTTCACCCGGGTATATTTAATTTATTTCATTTACTGTTTGTGTGTGTGTGTGTCGTTAAACGATATCGAGAGTGACCTCTACAGTGCCCGCCCCTTTAACAGTGACCTCTACAGCAGCCCGCCCCTTTAACAGTGACCTCTACAGCTGCCTGCCCCTTTAACAGTGACCTCTACAGCTGCCCGCCCCTTTACCAGTGACCTCTACAGCAGCCACCCCTTTAACAGTGAGCTCTACAGCAGCCCGCCCCTTTAACAGTGACCTCTACAGCAGCCCGCCCCTTTAACTGTGACCTCCACAGCAGCTAGAGTGGCCACTGTCTTCACCCCAGAAAGCCAGACCTCACCGGCCATTTCCCCAAACTTGAAACAGCGCCCCCAGTTCCCATGAAGACACACCACTAAACATGAGGCCACGCCCCCCTGGCTCTGTGAAAACACGGAGGAAAAGCTGTCTGAGTGTGAGCTACTGAAAGGGTGGACATCCCTGTGTCTGTCCAGGCACTGCGTCGGACGGAGAACAGGTAGCCAGAAAACTGGACTGTCCAGCCTAAAGCCGGACATCTGGCCACCCTAACATCAGCCTGCACCTAGGGTGTCCAGAGGTCTTGTTTTAGGCTGGACAGTCTGGCTTTCAGACTCCCTGTCCTGTGCAGGGCCTGGATGGACACAGGGATGTCCTTTTGAACAGCTCACTCTCAGCAGCAGCACTGTGCAGTCTGAGCAATGAGCTGCAGGGAGAAAGTCACCCTCCCCCCACCACTTCAGCTGAAAGAAGGTGATTTTTACCTATATTTTTAATCCCGGTCAAATGCGGCATGGAAGGGACATGGCCTGACTGAGTCAGGGGCGTGACTTAGTGGGATCTGGGGGTGGGGCTTTTAAGTCCTTCTTTTGACGGTGGTCTGAATTATAGGTCGATGCCATAGTAATTTAGGAAGGTGGGTAGCAGTGGAAGAATACATCTTTTATTACTACTGAACAGTAAATATGTGAAATTTACATTGAGGTAATGATTGATGATGAATTAGTCTAAAACATAAGTTATATTTATGGTAACTGAAATACCCCTTTACCATTGTCATCCACAGTGCTCTGCCTTTTTAATGCAGACTGACAGCAGTGAACTGGCTAGGTTGTCATAGAAACCTGGTGTGTAGAGACTGCCTGCGAGCTTCTATTGGCTGATAAGGGTCATGTGACCAGGCTACTATTGGCTAATGCATTTTTTGGGAATATCTCAGGAACGGTACGTCCTGGAGAGCTGAAAACTGTTCTAAAACCTTCCCAGACACCTGATGTACCTGTGTGCCAAATTTTGTGATTGTAGCTGCAGCGGTGCGGATTCCTTTAGCGGACATACACACACACACATACAGTCAGCTTTATATATTAGATTTTTGAAAGTATAAGATATTGTTCATAATTGGTCATAGATGACCTTTCTTATGCATGGTGAACAGTAAACAGGGAACCTGTTGGAACCTGGAACCTGTGGTTCCACGTCAAATAAACAAGGATCAGCAGGAAAGTGGATTGTCCAGTAAAATCATCCCATGCACATAGACATTCAGCTTGGCTGAACGTGTATGTGCATTATATGGGGAGCGAGGAGAAAGCCACTGCCAGACACTTCTGGTGGCAGCTTATTTCCCAAGAGAACAAAAAGATTGGGCAAAAATATATATTTTGTCCAAACCTTGTCTCCCCCAACATGGTCTGTAGGGAGAGCTGAGAGCTACTCACCGACATTACAGTGTCGGGCATACCCACGTTTCTTGATGGGTTTGGACGACAAAAGGCTAATGTGTATGGCCAGCGTTAGTTATAGCTGCCTGATTGATTGTCTAAAAAGTATAAGCCAGCTATCCAGGTTCCCTATTTGGATAATTTTTATGCTTAGACAGAAATATAATTGGATATTGTACTATACAATCCTCTCTACTGGTGAGAGTGGAAGTGGTGGCAATGAGGGTGGTTGCAGTCCTCATGGCTAACCCTGCTCCAGTGCTCCCCTAGGCCAGACATGCAGTGTTGGGAGGGGTGCACCCTTTCTTCCTCTCAGGGCACACCCTGGATTTGGGGCTCTTGCCTGGTGGTGGCTGAGGTGCCCTTGGTGTTAGATGAGCAGTGGAGGGCAAGATAGAAGAACTTCAGACTAGGTCAGATATGCAGACAAGTGACCAGGCCAGCTTGGTTAAAGCAAAATATAGTCTCTCCTTTATTAAATGGATGATGGTCAGCACAGCACAAGGAATGTGCATAGTCCTTAGATAGATCACAAGGTAGAGTGTTCCCATGGGCTCTGTATAGGCAATGGATACTATGATGGGCTTCTTTGAGTCCCTTTCTATACATACAAACAATCTTCCCAATTGGCCAAAGTAGTGCCATTTCCTTCTCAATATCTCTGCAATGCCCAACCGTGGGGTGCAGACATTCAATGGATGGCCAGTATATCAGTAGTCTAGAAGGGCACCTGAAGTTATATATATCTGCTCTATGTACAGTGAAGTCTACAGCTAAAACTTGTCCCTTTTAATGGTCCTCAATCTTCTGTATATATGTCTGTTCTTCTCTTCAGAGGTTGTCTCTTAGCACAATTGCCTTTCTGGCAGCTATCTCACAGGGTTGGTATTTCCTTGGATAAAGAGGCTCCTTTTGTGCTTTTGGCTTACACACTAGCAACTACTATACATGTCTCTTCTCTTGGCCTACTTGCCAGCAACTCACTCACCAGGATGGTGGGGCCAGCCCACCACCCAGCAACTGTCTATAAGGGCTGCCAGATAACTACTCCCTACCCAGATAAAGCTTTTTGGAATACAGATACATAATAAAGCCACATGAAGCCCTTTTATAACAAGAAGTGCATAGTCAGCATACATTAACCCTTGTCTTACTGTAAACGTTTAACAACTTTAGCAGTGAACCAACAGGCCACTGCAATATTACATTTACTAATAGGTACACTACCATTTCTGCAACTTAAAACCTAAAGTTGGCCAGGTGTGTATGCATTCTCAATGGAGAGAGGGGAGTAAGCTGCTGCCAGACACCTCTACAACATGCCAACCTTTCTTTCCCCTGCCATTATCTGTCAGGCGAGAGTTGGCACTCCTTAATACATGTAATACACAGGGGCGTAGCTAAAGGCTCATGGGCCCTGGTGCAACATTTCAGCTTGGGCCCCCCTCCCCCCGGCGCTGGTGCACCTAGCTTTTCTGATGCCCACGGCAAATATTGAAACACCTGCCATGCCAAATTCTCAACCTAATCCCTTCCCTCCAGTCCTACTGTTAAAGGGGTTGTCCTCTTATTACTACTGATGACCTATCCTCACTATAGGTCATCAATATCAGATCGGCTGGGGTCCTCCGGCACCCTGACGATCAGCTGTTTGAAGAGAGAGCAGAGCTCATATGAGAGCTGCTTTCTCTGCGCTGTTCACTTGCTCGCCATAGAATTTGCAGTAAAGAGCAGTAAACAGAGCAGAGAAGGCGGCGCTCATACAAAAAAAAAAAAAAGACAACCCCTTCAAAGACAGACTTGGAAAACATTTCATACAGCACTACAGAGCATACAGGGTCATACAGCGCCACATATGTACCTCTTACATCCAGTGACTTCTCTTCTCTGATGACGTTTTCTTTCCTCTTCTTCTGTCAGACCAGACCTCCATGGTGACTTCTTTCAGCCACGCCTCGTCTCTGAAGAGTTCAACAAACAGACATCTTACTTTCCTACTTTTCCATCATCCTCTCACCTTCTCCGCATCTCACCCTGCCCGCTCCCCATACTATACTACAGAAACAGCCCCCTAAAAAATACTGGCACCACACAGAAAAACAGTACACCGTTACCTTTCAGATCAGATCCCCATATCAAACCCCAGATGAGACCCCCCATCTCCAGACCCCCATTAGACCTCCAAACTCCCATATCTGACCCTCATTAGAACTCCAAAGCCCCAATCAGCCCCTCGTTAGACCCCCAATCAGACCCCCATTAGACCTCCAGACCCCCAATCAGACCCTCATTAGGTCTCCAGACCCCCAATCAGACCCTCATTAGGTCTCCAGACCCCCATTAGACCTCCAATTAGACCCCTCTAGACCCCCAGTCAGACCCTTCAGGCCCCTAATCAGACCTCCTTCAGACCCCTAAGTAGATCCCCAATCAGACCCCCCCTTCTGGCCCCATATCATACTCCCCATTCAGTCCCCCCATTTCAGATCCCCCCATTCTGTCACCACCATTTCAGATCCTCCCCCCCATTCTGTCACCACCATTTCAGATCCCCCCCCCATTCTGTCACCACCATTTCAGATCCCCCCCATTCTGTCACCACCATTTCAGATCCCCATTCTAGATCCCCCCATTCTGTCACCACCATTTCAGATCCCCCCCCATTCTGTCACCACCATTTCAGATCCCCCCCCATTCTGTCACCACCATTTCAGATCCCCCCCCCATTCTGTCACCACCATTTCAGATCCCCCCCATTCTGTCACCACCATTTCAAATCCCCCCCCATTCTGTCACCACCATTTCAAATCCCCCCCCATTCTGTCACCACCATTTCAGATCCCCATTCTGTCCCCACCTTTTCAGATCCCCCATTCTGTCCCCACCTTTTCAGATCCCCCATTCTGTCCCCACCTTTTCAGATCCCCCATTCTGTCCCCACCTTTTCAGATCCCCCATTCTGCCCCCACCTTTTCAGATCCCCCCCATTCTGCCCCCACTTCAGACCTCAGATCAGACAAGACAAAAAAAAAAAAAAAACTTACCTCCGGTCCTGGCTGTGTCCCCGCTCTCTCCTCTTCCAGGGGCCCGAGCTGAAGTCACCTGACCTCCTGCAGCGTCAGGTCAGAGGGCGCTCTGTACGTCCTGACGCTGCAGGCAGTCAGGACACAGCAGCGCCGGCCTCAGGAAGAGCAAGCAGGAGGAGGGGTAAGTACTGTACAGCGCTACCAGCGCTTCACTCCCCCTCCTCCTGCAGGCTAGTGAGCGCTTCCATTATGGAAGCGCTCGCTAGTATTCCCTTTATAAGATGCACTGCATCTTATAAAGGGAAAAGTTTAGCACCAGTGGCATGGGGGGCCCTCGGGGCCCCCCTGGCTTAGGGGCCCGGTCGCAACTGCGACCGCTGCGACCCCTATAGTTACGCCACTGCACGTACCATGCCTGGCCCACGTTTTTAATCTGGTAGTCCAAAAATTTGTAAAGACTTACCCCAACCTGGCAGAGCTACTGGTGAAAGTGCGGCGCTTGTGCGCTCACTTTCGGAAGTCAACTGTAGCTGCTGCTAGCTTAAAAAAACTCCAGCAACGCCTCCATTTGCCTGAACATCGGCTGTTGTGCGACCTGCCGACTCGCTGGAATTCCACCTATTCCATGTTGGCCAGGGTGTGTGAGCAGCAGAGAGCATTGATGGAGTACCAGATTATGAATCCACGCGTGCCTCCAACTCAGCTCCCTCAGTTTGCCAACCACGAGTGGCCATGGATGGCAGACATATGCGATGTACTGCGTATCTTTGAGGAGTCCACCAAGAAGGTCAGCAGCGAGGACGCTATAGTGAGCGTAACCATCCCGCTCCTATGCGTCCTTAAAGAATCGCTCATCGCAATAAGGGAGAACGCATTGCACGCAGAGGAGACGGGGGTAGGAGGAGACGCAACGGAGCTACACAGTCAGACCACACTTTTGTCTGCTTCTCGGTGGCAGTTGCAGGAGGAGGATGAGGAGGTGGACGACGTGGAGGTGGCTGTGGAAGAGGAGGAGGATGCTGGCGGCGAGGGTAGCAGTCAGGCTGTGTGCGTCCCATTGGTTCAGCACGGATGGGGCGGAGAGGAGGCGGAAGAGGAAGAGGAGGAAATGGCAAGTGATCCTTCTGGTGGGGGCAGTGACGTCATGCCTATTCAGAGTCTGGCACACATGGCTGACTTCATGCTGGGCTGCTTTTCCCGGGACACACGTGTTGTCCGGATAGTGGAGAACAAACTGTACTGGGTCTTCGCACTCCTGGACCCCCCGGTATAAAGATAACATCTCCTCTTTTATTCCGGTAGAGGAGAGGACGAATCGATTGCTGGAATACCAGAGGGAACTCGTTCAGAACATGATGGAGATTTTCCCACCCACCATCGCTGGCGGCAGAGAGGAGAGGGTCTCCCCAGAGTCCCACAACATCGATCAGGCCCACAGCCACCAGGGGAACACTCTCCAAGGTGTGGGACACGTTCATGGCACCCCCTCGTGCAACTTCCATCACTGCGGGGCCCGCTATCAGCAGGAGGGACAAGTATCGGCGGATGTTGTGGGAGTACCTGGCAGACCGTACCCCTGTCCTCCCCGATCCCTCGGCGTCCTACACTTACTGGGTCTCCAAGTTGGACACGTGGCTGGAACTGTCCCTGTACGCCTTGGAGGTGCTTGCCTGCCCTGCCGCCAGCGTGCTATCAGAAAGGGTGTTCAGCGCAGCCGGGGGCATTATAACCGATAAGCGCAGCCACCTGTCAACCGACAGTGCCGACAGGCTGACGCTAATCAAAATGAACAGCAAGTGGATTGACCCGGACTTTGCTTCTCCAACAGTGGAAAGCAGCCAAAAGTGAAGTGCCAGCTATATGAAGTGCCATTTCCTCCTCCACCTCCTCCTCCTTAACCGCCGTAGAATTGCTCCGTAAAAAAAAATATATATATTTATGGCTCACCTCTTGGGCCTACAAGCAATTTTTATCATGGCTCACCTCTTGGGCCTACAAGCAATTTTTATCATGGCTCACCTCTTGGGCCTACAAACAATTTTTCTCATGGCTCACCTCTTGGGCCTACAAACAATTTTTAAGAGGTCTCACCTCTTGGGCCTACAAACAATTTTTATCATGGCTCACCTCTTGGGCCTTAATACATTGTTAAGAGGTCTCACCTCTTGGCCTACAAGCAATTTTTATCATGGCTCACCTCTTGGGCCTACAAACAATTTTTCTCATGGCTCACCTCTTGGGCCTACAAACAATTTTTCTCATGGCTCACCTCTTGGGCCTACAAACAATTTTTAAGAGGTCTCACCTCTTGGGCCTACAAACAATTTTTATTATGGCTCACCTCTTGGGCCTTAATACAATTGTTAAGAGGTCTCACCTCTTGGGCCTACAAGCAATTTTTATCATGGCTCACCTCTTGGGCCTACAAACAATTTTTATCATGGCTCACCTCTTGGGCCTACAAGCAATTTTTATCATGGCTCACCTCTTGGGCCTACAAGCAATTTTTATCATGGCTCACCTCTTGGGCCTACAAACAATTTTTATCATGGCTCACCTCTTGGGCCTTAATACAATTGTTAAGAGGTCTCACCTCTTGGGCCTACAAGCAATTTTTATCATGGCTCACCTCTTGGGCCTACAAACAATTTTTATCATGGCTCACCTCTTGGGCCTTAATACAATTGTTAAGAGGTCTCACCTCTTGGGCCTACAAGCAATTTTTATCATGGCTCACCTCTTGGGCCTACAAGCAATTTTTATCATGGCTCACCTCTTGGGCCTTAATACAATTGTTAAGAGGTCTCACCTCTTGGGCCTACAAGCAATTTTTATCATGGCTCACCTCTTGGGCCTACAAGCAATTTTTATCATGGATCACCTCTTGGGCCTATAAACCGAGAGCAAGGCAGGCGGTTGTTCCGCAACCAGAAAGAACGCACACTTGGTGTTTAAGTTTAAGAACAATGCATTTACTATAGATTAATTAAGGCAAGATAAAGGTAAAAGAACAAGGGGAAAAACAAGCAATGTACACAGTGTAATATGAACAATTCAAGACAGATTCTGC